>CAJNOL010001149.1:0-45724 GCA_905250125.1 Rotaria sordida | reverse complement strand
GATTTTAAGTGCTTTTTCGTAAAATTCAAGTGCTTTCGAGTAGTTACCCATGTTGTGATAAGCTGTGCCAATGCTGATGTAGGAAGTAGCCAAATCGGGATGATTCGAAGGCAGAGCTTTTTCTCTTATTTTAAGTGCTTTTTCGTAAAATTCAAGTGCTTTCGAGTAGTTACCCATGTTTTTATACACCGAACCGATGTTGTTGTAGGAAGTAGCCAAATTTGGATGATTCGGAGGCAGAGCTTTTTCGAAGATTTTAAGTGCTTTTTCGTAAAATTCAAGCGCTTTCGAGTAGTTACCCACGTTGTGATAAGCTGTGCCAATGCTGATGTAGGAAGTAGCTAAATCGGGATGATTCGGAGGCAGAGCTTTTTCGAAGATTTTAAGTGCTTTTTCGTAAAATTCAAGTGCTTTCGTGTAGTTACTCATGTTGTCATACACCAAACCGATGTTGTTGTAGGAAGTAGCCAATAAAGGATGATCTTCCGGAAGAGTTTTTCGCACGATTTCAAGGGATTTTTCGTGAAATGATGTTGCTTCTTTGTATAGTCCTTGATGGGATTTCATCACTGCAAGATTGTTGTAAATTGCAGCTCTAGTACCGTCGTTAGGTGCTTGTTGGAGTAGTGCGGCACATAATTTTTCAGCCTTATTGTATTGTCCTATCTTTAATAGCACTGCACCCAATTGTTCCCAACATGTCCCATGTGAAGTTTCTTTTAGTATACTTTCTGTGAGTTGACGTAGTTGTTGGTCTTCATCAGACGTCAGTTTAAGATCTACTTGGTACAGTAAACTTTCAGTGTCAAGTTTTCGAATTTCACCAATTCGAAAAACGGTGTGCATGGAGAAGAGGATTTCATTTTCTTCCGCGAAATTACTCAGTCCCCGGATAGAAGCAAATGGAGTCGATAAGTTAGTCGTATCGATGTACATTTGAAAAAAGATACCCACCATACCGGATTTTCCTACGGCACTTTCGGCAAAAGCGAGAGAGGCAGCTGGATCTGTACTGGTGGATAAAAAATTATTGAAGGAAATAAGTCCACCTTTGTTCTTCTCGAGTTTGTCAAAGTCGACTGTCGATAATCCCTGTCCCCGGAAAACTTGAAAGATCTTCCCATGATAAAGACTGACCTGTTGTTTGTATAAATTGTCGATTTGTCTGTGGAGGTCAGCAAGAAAAAAACCCATTTTTATAATTGTCTCGCCATCCAGTGTTCGAAGAGACCAATTGAGCATCTCGTAAAGAAAAGGCTCGCGAGTGTACCACCAAATTGCTGATTGCCGACTATATTGAAGTTCGAACTCAGTGATATCTTTCGCCTTTGATGTGTTATTGCTGTATTCGTTTCGCCAAAATTGAATAAAATCATTCTTGGCTTGTTCACCATGTTTCATATCAAGGAGAATTTCCTTGAATATTCGGGAGTACATGAAAGAGGCTTCAAGCTGATTGAGATCTTTGCTGGAATCTTCTTCATTAACATTGATAATGCTTACGGATATGCCATCTTTATTGCATTGCTTGACTGCCACTTGCAATGCTTCGCAGATGAGGGGAATTTCTGTGAATATACCGTTAACTTTGTTCCAATGACTACTCCAATCTTCTTCTGAAGTTTTGCTACTGCAATTAATGTAAATGCTATGAAGTTGAGGAATATCATGGATGAAGGGTACCAGTTGTTGGCCCATAGTATCTGGTACAATGAGAAATACCTTTCGATCATCGGTTTCAGTGAGGAAGTCAACACATTCATCGCGTTGTGTAAAGGTATAGACTTCACTGGCTATGCTTCGTAGTTGTTCGAGTGTATTTTGGTAATCTTTATTTGCTGGATCAATGTTTCCATCGACCCAGATGATGAAATAATTTTGAGTGATGCATCGTCTTGGTCGCATGGTAAGCGATGGACCTGTTGTGCTTGCATTGGTGCCCATTGTTAATTTGAAAATATTTTGTTTTGAATTTTGTTCATTCATATTCACTGTGAATTGTCTTTTGTTGGTCAATCGAGAATGGTGGATAGTTGTTTGTCGTTTAAACAGAGACCATATCTTCTATTTATATAGCAGATGCCTTCTGCTTTTTCTACGCCATTAAATGTGGATGTTTGTTTGTTGTCAACACTCAACGGTAAACGTCATAGAGTTTTAAGAGATAAGATAACTGTCGACAAAAAGAAAGAAGGAAAAAATTGGACAACGGCGTTGGATGCATCACTATTCTTTCCAACTTTCGTTTGACTTTCATCTTTACCGTGTCTCAAGTGGCGTTACGTTGGACATCTTGCCTCGCGCATAGTTTTTTATCAGAGGAAATTTGTTGTTTTTCTGATAAGAACGAAAAAAGAAACCAAGGCATCATGAGTTCGATTGTTTTCATTCTGCTTTTGATGGATACTCTGATAGTGTGAACAAAGAAACAAGAGAAATAAACTGAATTTTGAGTGAAGTAAGAATCGAAAAACATTTCTATTTACCAGATTTGTTGCTGTTAGTTATAATGAGTAGTTCAAGTAAAGAAAGCTGTACATTCAGTGTGGGCCAAAAGTCACTTTACCAAGAAGAAAAGCATGAATATCTCTGTCATACTTTGACTAAATGGACTGATTTTTCACTGCTAATAAAGGAGCACTCTCAGTTGATATTTCTACGAAAAATGCTAAAAAATATTGCTTTAAAGTATTACTATTAATACGAATATAAACCTGAAGTCTTTGATGAGTTACGAGAAAACACTTTGATCCATATGATCACAAATAAAGAACAAACGATATTTCCAGTCAATGCTTCGATCGAGCATCGTATGGTCCCAAATTTCTGTCACAGATATATATTTTCTTACTTAGTGTTTCTTGAAAGTTCTAATTATTAATAACTAGATATATTAAGTGAATGATTTACAAAAAAGTTATTTTTTTTTCATAATTCATCAAAGAATTTAGATATATATTCATGTTAATAGTAATATTTTAAGGCAGTATTTATCTGCATTTTGCGTATGAATTTCAACTATGAGTACTCCTTTATGAGCAATGCAAAAATCAGTTTATTTGATCACAGTATTGCAGAGATACTTAAGCTTTTCTTTTCGATAAAGTGACTTTTAGTCCACTCTATTTTGTGCTTTACCATGAGAGATATGCGTCAGACTTGATTGTGGATGTCGGTGAGGCTATCACTGTAAATATACCTTCACTCTTGCCGTAATTAAACTAGTGCAATGTTGAGTTATAAGTTGTGAGTCGAAAGTTTTGAAACAAAATTTCGCTTTCTGTTTTCGACTGATGAAAAGGATCAGTCGAAGTTTTATAGAGTCGACTAAGAATCAGAATTTTGTGAATGAATCTATAAAAAGATTAAGAATAAAGATTCGACGATTTTCAATGCATTAAAACATTTTCAGAATAGAAGAGAAAAATCACTCTAGATTTTCTGAAGAATAAAAGATTGTGAAGATCGCTTGACAAAATAATATCTTGATGAAAAGTTTTCTGGAAGGTAATGCTACTGATAATGACAGTTTTGACATATTCGTAATTTCTTGATTTGAAGAAGTACAAAATGAGTTCAGTTATGTGTGAAAGACTGCTATGAATTTCTCAGTTGTTAAATCATTTTGCAGAGAACACTCTCATCCTTTATTTTATTCAAAATTTTGAATTAATAAAATCGATGTAGTTTGTTAGAATGATGCGTAGGAACATGTAATGTTTTGAAAGACAAATATCAATGAATTGTAACTTCTTGATCCGATTAGCGCGAAAAAATGACAGTAGGCCAAAATAGTTTCTGAGTAGTGCATTTTATGATACTCTATACTTGTAAACTTCCCGTTATAGAAGACCCCCAAGAAAGTCATCTGTTTCACATAAGAATATCACTTTTGAAACTTTTGACGCTTTTACGTGATACAAGAGGGGAGGTCTTCTATTACGGAGAGAGGGGAGGGGAGTTTAGTAAACAATAAAAGTTTCCCAATATATAGAAAAGACTCGAACCATTTTAACAGTATTATAAGGATAATAAGGGGTCAGTAAAATAAATATGATGCACTGATTAGCTCGCTTTATTTTGAAGTTTAATTTTATTTGAAAGAAAAAATCTATTAAGTTGATTCAGGTCGAATTATCTGCGAAAATAGCGTCACTTAACAGGATGTGGGTGTGAATGGATAATACTAAGACGCATACGTACATCTACATCCCACGCCCTTTAGATATTCTTGTTATATTGGGGTGTGGGTGTCGATCTGGCAATTCTCTTTGCGAACATCCACACCCACACCCATACCAGTTATCATCTCCCATTAAAAGCACGATGGCTAGTATAAATAATTCAATGAAAGCATCATCATCGCCGTCATCAAGTACAACAATCATTATTGTCTTAGCATAAAACTGTTTCATGTGAACAGAAAATAATGAACTTCGCAATGAAATAATGGAATGAAACAGAATTTTTTTATTTCTTTTATAACAAATAAAATATTAATAAATTTTATAGGCGGAAAGATCACAACATCAATGGGTAGTTTGGTCTACTATAGTTCACATTCTTCTAGTTTTATTTCAACTTGAGGTGATTTGTTCTTATTTAATTTAATAGAAATTATTTTAAATGTTGAATATGGAAGAATTAATACTTCTTGTCCATCTTGAAATATTGGTATACATTGAACATCTAATGCAGTTCTTCGATTATGTATTTCATATTGACATATTGTACTTAATCGATCGTCTTTATCGTGTTTATAGTTACAAACAAATTCTAATGCTTTATTTGATTGTTTTGATGTTAATGAAAATGTTTTAGTTAAAACTCGTGTACCTATTTTGTATTGTTTTAGATCATCATTAGTAATGATCATACTACGATATGTTATTCCAGTATATGATAATCTTTCTAATTTTGGATGTCGAGCAATTATTCCAATATAATATATTAGACCAAGATTTTTGTTGTTAGTCAGATTTTCAAGATGTAATTGTGATAGATGAAGATTAAGTGTAGAATAAAAACCAGTATCAGCTGTACATGCTTTTAATAAAGGAATAGGATCGTTTTTGCTGATTCCGATCTCAAAATATTTTTGTATTACACCGATATCATTAACATATTTTAAATCTCTTTCAATATAGTTTTCTTTTATATAAACAACCAGTTTCTGAAACTCCGAGTCTTTGCCGTATGTTTCCAATTTTGATAAATATTTCTGTACTTGATAATCTGTATCAGTTGTCGAAATAATCCATTCGATAGAATCACTGAAGAAACGAATTATTCTCATTTGATGACGAATCATTTCTTTTATTTTATCAGTTTTAGCTTTATCAATCGGAGTACAATTATTTTTATCTATTACTGAATGAGATGCACCATTTTGTAGTAATAACTCAACAATCTTTTCATGTCCTTCAGATGCAGCTACATGAAGTGCAGTAGATCCATTTAATTCTATTTGATTAATGTTTTCCACTGACTTTGTTTGTAAACAATATTTAACAAAATCGATGTTATTATTTCGGCATGCATTATAGAAAAGACTGGTAACTAAAACATAAAATGACGAATCCATCGTTAGAATAAAGGTGACATTGAGGATAAATTTTAAGCTGAGATCGAAAGTGAATAAGATATTGAGATTGATTTACTCGTTACTTTACTCTTGATTATTCTACCATTGTTTGTATTAACTACTCGACAAAATGAATGAATAGAAAGAAAACTTACATAGTCTAAAAATCTATATGCAGCACATCAAAGTAATAAGACGTGACAAAAAATTTTTCATGAAGAAATAGCAAGATTAAGTTTTACTAAAATGAACCAAATAAAAATCACAAACGCTCAAGTAAATGTTAAATGGAACGATATTATGTCCACTTGAGAGAGAAAATATTAGGACAAAAACTTAATGAAAGTTTTCACATAAATAAATGAATTAGAAGAATATTTTAGATAGGCAAATAAATCAAGATCACTTACCTTTTGAGCCACTATGAAATTCTCTTAGCATTCTTTTGATATCATTTTCATCTGAATAAAGTTTCATTGTTATTGACAAATAGATTTTTTCAACTTCTTTTAATTTATTTTCCAATTCTTCTTTTTCAGCAAACTAAAAGAAAACAACTAGGGAAAGATTAAAAAAAATGAAATTGATCTTACGTAATTTGTTTCCATCCATTTTAATGTGTCTTCAATGATATGAGTAATTTTCTTCTTATCATCAGCATCAATTTTATCTGCTAATTTATCATCATTAATTATTATTTTCATATTAAAACAATATGATTCAAGTGAATTCTTAATTGCAATACAAACACGTTGTTCTTCATCTTCTTTTTTATATTTTTCAGCATTAGCAATCATATATTCAATTTCATCTTTTGATAAATGTCCTTTATCATTTTTAATTATAATTTTCTTTTCTTTTCCAGAACTTTTATCCATAGCTGATACATTTAACATACCATTTGCATCAATATCAAACGTAACTTCAATTTGTGGAACACCAAGTGGTGCTGGTGGAATAGCAGCAAGTTGAAAATAACCAAGTAAATTATTATCTTTTGTCATTGCACGTTCACCTTCAAATACTTTAATAATTACATCAGATTGATTATCTGAATCTGTTGTAAATGTTTCTGTTTGTTTTGTTGGAATATTTGTATTACGTTTAATTAATGCTGTCATTACACCACCAGTTGTTTCAATACCCTTTTAATAGATCATAAGAAAAAAAATTTATCAAAGAATTTTTTCTTTAGTTGAACTTACCAATGAAAGTGATGCAACATCAAGTAAAAGTAAATCTTTAACATCTTCAGATCGATCACGTATTAATATAGCTGCTTCAATTGCGGCTCCATATGCAACAGCTTCATCTGGATTAATTGATTTATTAAGGTCTTTACCATTAAAGAAATCTTGTAAAAGTTGTTGTACTTTTGGAATACGTGTTGAACCACCAACAAGTATAATTTCATGTATTTGTGATTTGTCCATTTTAGCATCACATAAAGCTTTTTCAACAGGTTCAAGTGTTAAACGAAATAAATCATCATTAAGTTCTTCAAAACGAGCACGAGTTATTTTTGAATAGAAATCAATACCTTCATGCAGAGAATCAATTTCGATTGATGCTTGAGGTGATGAAGATAATGTAAGCTAAAAAAAACATCAAGCAAAGTATTTTATCTAAAAATAATTTTACTTTAGCATATTCACATGCTGTACGTAATCGTTGAAGTCCACGTTTATTTTCTGATAAATCTTTTCCAAATGTACGCTCAAATTCTTGAATAAAATATGCTACCATTCGATTATTGAAATCTGCACCACCTAAATGTGTATTACCAGCGGTTGATTGAACGCCGAATATACCTTGCTCAATTGTGAGAATTGACACATTTAAGGTTCCACCACCCAAATCAAAAACAAGAATATGTCTTTCATTCAAAACTTTTTTATCAAAACCATAAGCAAGAGCAGCAGCTGTTGGTTCATTAATAATACGTAATACATTAAGACCACCAATAACAGCAGCATCTTTTGTTGCTCGACGTTGTGAATCATTGAAATAAGCTGGAACAGTAATAACAGCATCGGAAATTTTTTCACCAAGATAAACTTCTGCTATTTGTTTCATTTTTGTTAATATCATTGAAGATATTTCTTCAGGAGTAAATCGTCTCATTTGATTCTTATATTCAATTAGAATCTTTGGTTTATCACAATCATTAACTACTTTAAATGGCCAATGTTTCATATCATCTTGTACAGTTGAATCATCATATTTACGACCAATAAGTCGTTTGACATCAAATATTGTATTATGTGGATTTCGAGCTGCTTGATTTTTAGCTGGATCACCAATCAAACGTCCAGTATCAGTGAATGCAACATACGATGGTGTAATTCCATTGCCTTGTTCATTAGGGATGATTTGAACTTTTCCATATTGAAATACAGCCACACATGAATATGCTGTACCCAAATCAATACCTATTGCTTTCCTAGTCATTATAAATTGTTCTCAAAGAAAATTTTCCACTTTTTGGTATGAGACTTTATCTAGTGATGTATAGTGACTTTTTTCGATGAGATTTTAGTATATTCTGAAACCAGATATAATGTAGATTGTTAAGCGTTCTAATATGAAGAAAAAAGTAATTAAAATGAAAACCGAATTACTTTTTTTTGCTACCAAAAGAACGATAATTATCTTTGATGTAGCTTTTGAATTCAAGTGTCATCAACTAAATAACAAAACGAATGTTGCATGTTTCTATTTAGAAGTAAATCAAAAAAAGAACACATGAAAAAAAAGCGACTCAAAAAAACCATCAATAAAAAAGAAAAAAAGACACTTCAGCGGAAGTGAAAGAAAGAAAGAAGTCTATTGATTAGACAACGAAAAAGTTTTTCGTCTCATATATATTCGAAGATGTTGGCATACTAATATATTGGTAACACGAATTGGGTGTGGGTTTGGGTGTGGATATACATCTTTCCTTCTCCTGCACTCACCCACGCCTACATCTATGGCCACAGATATCCACAATCACAGCTACCCACACCCACTCCCTTCAAATTCGATCGTCTTAAATGTTGTACAGTTAATATTGAATGACATACACCTTGGAGTTCATTGATATGTTTGTTTACATGGCTTCCAAATAACTTTTGAGGGCAAAGAAATGATAGAAAAGTCACGAAAATCAAATGCGACTATCTATTGATTTAGTCACGTGATCATGTCGTTAATTTTTCATCAAAGCCAACAGTTTACCGCAGTTTTACAAAACTGACGGTCCGAGCAGTTCACCCATTTTTTTTTATCAAATCTGACAAGCAATAATTCGACATCCATTGCAAACTAGAAAAACGCTCATTTATTTATGTTACATCTCCTTTTTAAAATAGAATATTTATTTTAACTTTTTCTCCTGATCATTTCTTTTGTTTATTGAGTATTTACTCTGACAAAATATTTTATACTTGCAAATACTAATATGTCTTAAAATTTTAGTTTAAAATAACATTATAAAATAGTCACCAGAGGCCAAAAATGAACCGAACTCGAACTAGTAAAACTTAGTTCTATTGAATCTCTGGGCAGAATCAGCGAGTGGTGCGCAAGCGGAGAAAAATGATCATCTTGAATGTTTTTTTATTACGACTTGGCGTTGGACGATCATAGATTTCTTTACCTCTCTGACTGGAGGAAACTCAAGGAACACTTGTAGCAGGTGGCAATGGATCAGATCATTGTCTGACTCAGCTCGATACTCCTCATTACATCTTCATCGGTCATGATCATTCAGTGTACGTGTCAAACTGGCAAAATCATCGTGTAATAACGCAAGAGAAGGAATTATAGTGGCTAGTGCTCAAGTTGAAGGAGATGCTTCGACACAATTGTTATCTTCTGAAGGAGTTTTCATCGGTTATTTGGGATCTGTCTATATTGTTGATTGTGGAAATCATTGAATAATGTGTTGAGCGAAAGAAACCACACAAGATAGTATGGTCGTTGGTGGAAATGGCTACGGAAATGAAGCGTGAATCAATTTAGTTATCCGATAGATTTGTCGTTCGATCTTGAAAACAATCTTTATATTGCAGATTCCAACAATAACTGAGTACAAAAGTTTTATGTTGATCAGAATTTATGAGATTACTTAAGTAGTTGCTAAGTTTTATTTTAATGAATCAGATAAAAGAAGAGATTGAGAGTAGTTATGTCGATATCAGTTGAAAAAATTGATGGTTAAAATTTGTTTTATTGTCGATAATGTCGATTTATATTTCAGTTAAGAAAAATTACACAATCTTATCGCTTGAACGTAATACTTGTTTCGTTGATCTTGATCTTGATTTGATAAAATCTCTTCGAGTTGAATGCAGTAGTATGAAAACAGTGAGAATCAACTTCGGAAAAAGTTATTGTCAAAAAACATTTGACATTGAAAATTTTCAATCGATTGCCGTATTATTCAATTCATTTGTCAAGAAAAAGCGTATTTAATAATTGTTCGTATCGATTCTACAATCATTATCTACTAGATCAATCGTTACATCGAAAATCATTGTCGACGAAAAACATATCAAAAGAAAAAGTTAAGTGACACAAGTGCAGCATGTTGTTCAATGTCCAGAAAAGCAAAAAAAACCGATGATGGATTGTATGGATAACGCATATTTTGTCCATTGTATGAAATGTGTTTCACGTTAAATGATATCCGATAGCAGACTGACTGCGGAGTTCCTTCTTAAAATTATGAAAAAAAAAAAACACAAACACGATCGAGATTAGTCTGGAACAATTTTGCTCTTGTTCAGCGTCCAATCAATGTTGGCAACACTGTTCTTACATATTTGTTCTTTTATAGAATCAAAAACTTGTTATAGCTCACTTCGAAAACATACATTTGAATGACAAAGTATCAAAGACACAGCGATAGTAGTCGCAACTTTCCTGATGAAAATTGTCGCTCGAAAATTTCCCATTTGCTTGTGAGGAAAAAAAGAGAAATTTTAGAGATCTTTGGTCGTCAGCAACAGCAATTTTTAATCTGGACGATGCTTCATTCTGATGAGAATGCGTTTCTCGCTTAGTGGCGGAGGTGGGAGTAGGGTTACCGAGTGGGGCGGGCACCTTCTCATGTAGAAAAAAAATGATCAAAAAATTTGACTGTAGTCGATTGTTTTTTAACTGAAAATCGACTATAAGAGTACGATTTTAGCTCCGTTTGTTAATTTTAATCACTACGATTATAAAACGGGCTTTTCTCCAGTTTTAACGTAGAAACTCCGATTTTTTTTATTACTTTTTCTGATTTCTCACACTAACAAGTGCTACACATAGCACTAGTCCCATCTATGGTGCAGTTCGACCTACTCTACTAATTCATATTTAGACGTATAAGTCGACACGCTGATAATTCAGATTGAAATCGATTAACAGTCAAATAATCGATTAAAATCTTTCGATACAATCGATCAAAATCGTGCCGTTTTAATCGCTTTTTAATTAGAAAAAAACTATTAAAATTAGATTTATTGTTTTTTGTCAAATTTTTACAGCTGCTCGAGCCACAGGATTGTGGGTAGTCGGAAGAATGGTAGAGAGAAGCGCATGACCTGTTGAGAGGTTGACAGTTGTTGAAGGGATTCAGTGACAATCAATATCGATGGCGTTTACGCTCTCCCCGTCACAAATTTTCACACCACGAAAATCGAAAATGACAGCACTATCTGCCAGAATTTTAGCACTTGAAAATAATAGACAACCCTGGGAGGAGATAGAAAGTCTGTAGGAGCTGAGCTCCTCTCCCCCCCCAGCCCCAAATCCTAGCTCCGCCACTATTCTCGCTGTTCATTGGAATACTTCAAAGTGACGATAAGATAGAAGTGCTCTATGTTTAGCGAAAATCAGCTGACAAACAACAATCAACTTGAACGCAAACTCGAACGAGATCACTGCAGTTTTATTCTTCGCTCGCTGATCTTGAAATACATATATCGAAATTTGTTTTAGTTCGATTCGATTAGGATACAAACCAATAGGATCTCACGAGACAGCCTCCTTGTGCAATCATTAACGATCGAGGAGTATTTTTCTCATAAACAGGACCATATGGGGCTGAAAAAAGGGTGTGAACACCCCTTCTGTCGTGTGAGAATGGTTATCGGTCTATTGTGTTTGTGTTGAGTGTGAATTTCTGGGTGTGGGCAAGTGTGGGAGTCGATGTAAGATTTGTTCTGAAACTCTCGATCGGAAAATGTGTGTGGTATTAATGTACGAGTCCGATCGGACGTTGCCTCTTGACATATGTCTGATTGTGACCAAGCTTCAGGAGTAATTGGTTCACTTATACTTGACTGTTCAAATTTTATTTGAAATAAATGAGGTCTCGCTTTTTCTCCCTTCATCTAATCCACGATTAATGATGCTTATTTGATGATCTTCGATTTTAATCATTTTTCATGTATATGAGATGAAGACAACTTGTGATGCTATCCAACGTAGACTACTTTAAAAAATATGAAAGTCACGATCTCGATTGAGTAGTGCTAAAAAATATTTACCTTACAAAATGTATTTTTCCAGTGGTCATACCTCAATATTGTGGAAGATATAATGGATATGTACAACAGTTTTATTTGCTAGTTAAATCAATGTTAAGTTAAGAAAAACGGAATATAAAAATAAAAAACAACGAGCAAATAGCAATAAAGCAAACAAAAATAGAGTGTGTTAGTAAAAAATTTCTTTTCGAAATGCAGAGAGATCCTTACTGTGGCAATCGATTATCGTAGAAAACAACTGTAAACTACGAGAGATTTTTCATCTTACATATTTTGTATTAGTATACTGAGGCTAAAGAATACATGTGAGTTCTACATTGTAGCCCCAAAGGAGATATGCTGACAGAATACTCTTGAATTCTGAAGACTTATACGATGATATGATTTATCGTAGAGATGTAAGCCAATCGACTGATCCGCCGCCGCCGCTGATTGATGCATTGACTTACATCTTTAAAACATAACATCCCCTGTATATTGAAATGTTGCACTATTAGGCAAATATTTACTTTATTAAGATTTATAGAGCATCATGTGAAAAGCTCAGTAGGATTTTTCAGTCCCATTTGTTTTTTTTTTTGTCGATAGAATTCAATGGTGCAGCTATTAAGAAAAAATTCGAATGTTTATGACTTTCTGATGAAGAAATGTGAACAAAATATGCGATGTTGGAATTGTTTAGACTCCTCAAGCAGATTTTGACAAAGCATACGATAGACGTGACGAACGACCAAAAATTTGAAATATATATTTTTTCGTTTGTTCTGTTCTAATTTGGAGCTCTTCAACAGTGATTGAGTTCCGAGCAGTTGAAAACTATATTCAATCGGATACGCCTGTTCGACACTTACCGAAGTTTCGACTGCTGACTTCTTTTAGAAGTAGACAATACTCATTCGAAATATATCAATCAAAATAAGTCCTCATCAGCATTGAAGGATTTTCAAACTACAACTCAAAATTTGAACATTCAGATTCTCCGAAATTTTATGCTCACTGAACAAAAAATGAATAAAACGAAATGATTGAATAGTCAAGAACGTTCTATTGTGAATTTTCAGATCGTTTTTCTAATATATATCATTTCTAGAATAAAGCATCACTGATTGTTTCTAACTCGAGCTTCCGCAGAATTATATTTATTTATCGTATAAAAGGTAATTTCTTTTTTTTTTTTATTGATCCTTTAGTTTTAATTTGAGGTATTTTATTTACGTGTACAATACAAGAGTATTCGACAAACAAGAAAAAAAAAATAAATGATGCATTATTGATTTCATTAAAAAAAATATTTTTATGCATACAAAGTTTTATCTATACAATTTCTTTTTTTGTTCTTATCGAGAAAATGTTCGAATATGTCGAATAATATTACGTAATAAATTTTGCATAGATATTCGATTAATTAAATGTCGAAAGAATATTTTATCTAAATAAATTGTTGACATTGTTTCTTGAATATGTGATAATAACATTAAAAGTTCAGCTAAACGACGATATTTTGAATTTTTTGTATATTCATTTAACATAAATAAAGCATCTTTTCGATATTTATCAATTATAAATCGTTCATTTAATTCATAATTTGTTGCTAAAATATTAAAAATATTTACAAAAAAAATAAAATAATTAACTTACGAATACTAAATATAATAATTAATTTAAGTAATGTATATTCTGTTTGATCAATTGAATGTAAAATTAAATCTTTAACAATTGATTGAAATAATGAATATTGATTTTCTTCATCAAATGATTCATTTTCATCTTGAAAATAAAATTACTTCGAAAAAAAATTTTTTAAATTTAAAAAAATTTACTTTGATCAATAAATTTTTTCATTTCAGCTGATGTTAATAAAAATATAATTGACCATGATTGTTCTATTAATAAATATTGATCATATTCATTTAAATCTTTAAATGAAGGTACTAAATATAACCATCGAATTGATTCAAGTAAAAGAAATGAAGCTGTTTCACATATTATTTCATCATTGGTAACATCTAAAAAAAAAGAAAAATTAAAACCAAAAAAAAAAAATTTCTTTGTTAAATCATACCAAGGGATAAACGTGTTTCATCAGTAGTATTAGAAAAATCCGATATAGTTTGTTGTGTTGAATCTAATGATGAATTAAATTTTTGTTGTGGAAAAATCATTCGAGACCATAGTGGAGATGAAGTACTAAATACAAAATCTTTTAATTTATATATTTGACAACGAATTCATACAGAAGAGTAACATTTTTTAATGTCTATTAAGTTCATAAGTATTAGAGTCCGACGAGCTTTAGTAAATATATTTCTTTTTCTATAGTACCATCATGCTCAATACTATCGTTAGGGAATAATCAGTTTATAAATCAATTATAAGAGTAATTAATTAAATCACTAGAGGAAATTTCATTTTGATGTTAAATGATAGAGAATTTTGCGTCGATTTTATTGATATGTTTCTTTCAAAATGAGCATTTGTTCTTTTGTTTCTGCTTAAAATAAAAAAAAACCATCCTCCGCCAACAGAATTGTACTTTTCGTTGGCAATTTTCTCGGAAAAAAAAAAAAATTTTTTTATATTTAATTTGAATAGTGCATATAAAATACTGATCAAATTATATTTTTGTGGTATCCAGCATCTTTACCGGTACAAGTAAAAAAACATATAAATAAAGTCTACGAAGCTTTTTAATCGTGCCTAATTTGAGAGAACAACCTATCAAAAATCTTGATAATTTCCTCTATCACATTCGTTATAAGAAAACATTCAAATACGTATATAGCATAGAAAAAAAAATAGGTCAAAGCACTACACTTACCTTTCTTTAAAAAAAAAAATTTGACTTACTTATTAATCGCTAAATTTCGAAAGCCAAATGACATTGTCACTTGTGGTGACTCATTTACATACCCAACAGCTGTTGGTGGTGTCCAACATTGTATTCGAGGAAGTGGAATAGAAGGAGGAGGAGGAGGAGGAGGAAGAAGAGGCAATGCTGCTCGTTTAGCTCCATGACGTGGTGCTCGTTCGTTTTGTACAGCTAAAAAATATAAGCACGTTTTTCATTACACTTCAAAAGCTTCTTCTTTTTTTTTGCTTAAGTATGATGATGAGTAAATAATTCTATCATGTTTTTATACAGATGTTAATAATTCTCACCACTAGGTTTCATTTTCATTGCTAAACAACGTTGAAATCGACATGCTTGACATTGATTTCGTCGATTAACATCAACTTGACAAGTCGAATCACCTTTACATTTATATTCTATTTTACGTCTTTAAATAGAAAAATTCTATGAATAAAATAGACAAAATAAAAAAAAGATTTACCGAACACTTCGTTTAAAAAATCCTCGACAACCATCACAACTCATTACTCCATAATGTTTTCCACTTGCTTTATCACCACATACAGAACATACAGATATATGACGACGATTTGTTGATGATGATGAAGTAGACATTAATGTATTAATTTTATCTAAATACATATACATATATAGATCACTTCGAAAATCAGCAGGACAATAATTTTTAAATTGATCTAATTGAAATAGTTTTAAATCTTATTGTCATCATTCGATTATGTTCTCATAAGGTGATAAATTTTCTATTATACAAAATAACACCTGCTGATCATTTTTTTAATTTACTTTGAAGATATCGCATCATTTTTCGGCTTGTATTTTTAGTTCTATGAAATTACATCATCATGTTAAATCTCTCGCATGTATATAACTAAAGTTCATCTTTGAGCAAGCTGACAATCGCAAACACTTCTTTATTTTAATACAAAAAAAAAAAAAGAAAAGAAGAAAGTCAAGTGAAGATGATCCGTTCGTTTAAATAGAATGTTCGGTGTTTTAATACGATCTTTCAACAACAATTATGTCACTTTTTTGTTTTTAAAAGCGGAATGTAATAACAATTATCTACATATATATATATATGCACATCTAACCTAACATACATGTTTTTATAAATGCTTTTCCATAAAGCGATACACAACACTTGTGTTATTGTGTGATAAGACATATTTGTTTTCGTGTGAAATTCAGCACTAGTGTCAACTCATTCTTTATATTAAATAATGATCATCATCATCATCTCCAGTAATATCGTTGTTAATTTATAACAGTAGTGAATTATGAAGAGATGAAGAATTTGATCTCTTATCTTAAATCGTGTTTCGAAAAATATTTTATATGATGAGAAATAGTATATTAGAATTAGAATTTTGCTATTAAATTTTCTGTGACTTTTTAACTAAACGTGTTATAAAATTTTTTCGATTTTATCTTTTTTTAAATATGCGAAAAATAGGCAAATATTTTTTATCTAGAAACTTTCTATTATTACAATAAATGAGATTCTTCGTCATTTTTATATTTACTTAAATCATAATTTTTCTCTATAGAAATTAAAATCTCTTTTTCATAATAAAAAAAAGAAAAAAAACAACAACTATAGATCTATGTATCAAAGAATATCAGATAAAAAGAATAAAACATGATGAATGTCTACTTACACATCGTCTTTTTACAGAAAAATGATCGGCATATATAAAAAAGTGAACAGAAGAAGATTATCGAGCGTTTTGTCAATAAAACTATGTGGACGCGTAATTGACTATGTGCTTTATGAACAGTAAATAAAGTATGTGAACTAAGTGGAAGAGGAGGAGAGAGAAGAAAAAAATGCTGATCAAATATGCAATTGAATATAAATATTGTCCATTATATTTAAACCAATGAATAAAAAGAACATCCTATCAAAATAATAAGAATTTTATCCAATAGGAAGAAATATTAAGAATGAAATAATTTTATATAATAAGAAAAATATTTCAACCCTTGATTTTTTAGTTTAACTATAAGTACATCTCAGTGAGATTAACAAAACCTCCAAATACAGGTAATATTACAAAAATTTCAATACTGTCATAATGAACAACTTAATCTTTAGCATTTTTTTTTAATGTATGTACAATACTTAAATCAGATATGATACATGTTGACTATTGAAAACGAGATATGTTTCCTGTATGTTTAAAAAAAAATGTATTTTCAGAGAATCGTGAGCAGTTTTGAAAAAAAAAATAATTGAATTCTCTACTGTGTACAGTCAATATAAAGATACAACCATTGTTAAAGTTTTTAATGGTGAGAACTAAATTAATATAAAAATTAAAATTTCTAAAATAACAACTTATATTCATTTTTTCTGTAGTTGAGATCGACCTAATTCTTCAAAGATAGTCTATGAGAAAGAATATTTTATGCCATCGTGATCAGTTCATTGAGTTCTATGAACTGGCATCAACCCACACTCCCTCCCTTGTAAGCTCTTGCTAAAAACAAGCTCATAATCAATAAGAATTTAAAATCATTGAGTTTTTTCAAATATCTGTTAACTATATGATAACATCAAGAATGAATAAATCATTTATATATTGATTGAGTAATATATTATAAATCAAAACATTCGTTTGAAATTTTGAATAGAACAAGTCTAAAGACGACTTTAATCATTTTTCAAAAATATCTTCAACACAATGCTAATTGATTATTTTTCTTTTGTATGAAAAAAATAAATCAAATTAATGACGGTATGGGTGTGAATGTGAACCTTTTCTTCACCGACTTCCATCCATACCTCAATTTTTTATCGTCAGGACTCTATCCGCATTCTTGTCTCATTGCCGATTGAGAGTCACATCGAGTGAAACAAAAAAAAAACTTGATATTTTATCATCAGACAGCACTGGACCTTGTCTCTCTCGCTCCAGAAAGGGCTACGGGATCAAACCCATCGTGGTGAACTAGGTTATTTCATGATTACAGCTGAGTAGATCATGTCTTTCTTCTTTATAATTGGCAAACTGAGTGCTAGATCTTTTCGATGTTCATAAGGGAAGGTTTTTCATCATCCGAGTTCAATAAATGTCACTTTTATTTCTGATTATCAAATTTGATGCTCAAATCAGGTACATCGAGAAGAAAGTTGATATTTGACTGTCATAACTTCACGAAAATGTCTTTGGTGGTGAACATCACAAATACAGATCCGAAATCCTGTTGCGACAGCTGAAAGTGAGTTTTCGATCATTTTAGCTTGCCACATCTTATCACTTTCGTTGTCGAATGGTACAAACTTCGGCGGTTGTTGAGTTGAAACTTAATTCTATTAGTCATTATAGCTCAAATGATAACACACTACTTTATCTTTCGAGTTAATCATAAAAGTTTAGAGCTGTTTTTAATGATGTATTTGATGAAAACACTCATAACATATGATCATTTATTATAAGTCTCATAGGTCATCCTTTTTCTTAATATTATAGTTCAATTCGATGGATTTATATGTCCAAACAGTTTCATTTAAATGTTGAAGTCCTAAATTCTTTAGTTTCGTATACATTGGTATTTGAAATTCTAAAGATGATACTATTGCTTGTGTTTGTTGATCTTCACTACCACCTGTCCAATACGGTATATGATGTAAATAATAACCAAAGTTTGATTCACAAAAATTAAAATACATTGGTGTATTTAATATATGTGCATGCCATGCTTTATCAACCATTTCTGATGGTTCACCAATTAGATCATTTTTCACACCAGTATAGTAGTTTTCTAATTCAATAATTGTATTTAATGCATCAGTGTCACTCATATGCTCTGCATTTTGTAATCGTTCGTATAAATATAGAACATCTTTGTCTGGTATCGTGATAGTCGTATAACATAGTATTGACGAAGGCAATAGAATCATCAGGAACCATATTCCTAAAATGAAAATGAGACGAGGAGAGAATATATGAAATAATTTTTATCGAAATTGTTAATGGCTATTATTTTTGAAGAAGTAATTTCTTCGACAGATAAAACAACAAAGGAAAAGAATGAGAGAATCATGTTCATTATTCAGCTATAGAATGTTTTCGTGGATAAAATATCATATTGAGTTGAAACTTTGTGCAAACATTTGGGGGGTGCCTATTTACAGAGAAAAAGAAATTTCTGCTTTATAACTCATTCTTAGTGGGAGCTAGACCAATACTAGTATATTTATAATACTCATTTTTGGTGCCTATTATATCTCCAATGACATTCAGTCAACTCAATTGAAAAAATTCATTCAATAGAAGATACTGCGGTTTAGTAACTTTCGTAACTGTTTTTTTCCGGACAAAAATGATTTCTTTTAGACGGAAAATCGTTTCGTATGGCAAAAACTTCGCGTTTAACAGGGATATGGCTCCAAACCACAATGATTATGAAAGTACACATCGGAGTACCTGACCATAGCTTTCCACGACGCTAGATTTTGTCAGTGGCCTCAGTCATACTTCTAGATAGTTTTGACTTCACTTCCCTAATAATCGTCAAAAATACGTATAGTTTACCACCGATGCAATCGTAAATTGATTTCTCCAATTCTAGATTAAGCGGTACTCGTACGGTCCGATTCACTTTTTGGTTTCATGTTTTTGAAACCTCCAGGCTCTATTTTTGATAATGAACCAAATGAAAGGAGGTTCTAGTTTGAGGAAGTATGCCTTTCAAAATGCGACCCTCTTTCTTTTTCTATTTTCAACTATATATATTCAAAGTTTACACAGATTTCAGATGTCCGAGAGAATGATGAAAAGATTCAAGGAACACAAAACTTTTTAAACATTCATTGATAACATATCATCATCAGCATGTATGTGGTTATTCTTTTTAATGAAATAGTGATTTTATACCTATGAAAATTAGTTTCATATGAACTAAGCCAAGCAAGTTTGAACAGAATAAAGACATCTAAAACATGAAAATCAAGAAAAAAACATTCTCGATTGATTTATTTTCAACTCAGAAAACTTCACATACATATTATATTTAGGAAGTTTGAAAGTTCGATCAATTGAAGAGTAATAGAATAAATATGAAAGGAAGAAATTTTTTTTTTCATACAAAATTAATCGTCATAGCATACTCCTTCATCCATTTTAAGCAAATAATTTTATATACAGTCATATATCTTGAAGTAATGCATGTAAATACAATAGAAGTAGGGCTATTAATATTTAGGTATTGGAAAGTAAATGACAAATGATGAGCTTATCAAAATAAAATTAGAATGGTAGAGAAGAAAAATTAACAAATTTGCAAGAGCTAAGAAACTTGGATATTTTGTAGCTCTATTCATATACATCCATTATTGAATTATGATCTTTTTTAATGTGCGCAATTCAATTATATAAATTGGAGTCTATATATTCCAGAGAAAAATAATGTTCTTGAAACACAACTCCATTTTTTTTCTTCTAGCAGTACAAAACTCAATCACTAGAATCTTGATAATTGCTGATATTGCTGGAGAAAATCGTCATGAAGCATTGAAACGTATGATACATAGTGCTGAAGATGCGAAACAGAATGTTGTAAAACGACAAATTTATCAATGTGTGTATTATCCTCCTCCACAACCTGAACCTGAACCTATTTGGGTCTGAAAGCTATCTTTCACAGACATAGAATCTACATTTAGCATTGAAGAAAAATATCATTATACATGAAATTGATATTTTCGCTTTCTTTTGATCTTTTTTCTTTTTCAATATCAAATATATTGTTTTATTAAAAAACCAACTTTGAAAGTGCCGAATAAACTAAAATATTGCCTCATCTTTTGTTAACATCTATATCTATTGTGTATTAATATAGATTCTTCATTTCTAGGTGGATGCGAACCACAAGAAAACTATCTTATTTTTCTGTTAGTAATTGAATACAGGTATCAGCGTAGGCAGGTTGGTGTCCAGTTGTGAATGTACGATTGGGTTGGAAGATGTATGAATAGGTGAGATTGTAGTTGGGGTTAAAAGATATAATTGATGACGTGAGTGAGGATATGGCTGACTGAATTGGATAGTTTGGTGTTCTCTATACGCATCTATCGATTGAGCCACGCACACCTAGCATGATCGAAAGATTTGATACGTTGTTTCTCTGAACTAGTATCCATGAAGTGATTTGATGGCGTGCGTAGATGAATGGGCGGATGTCAAGGATCGAGAATACCTATACTGCCGCCCCACCAACGCACACATCTAAGAGTAGGAAGTGAGCATTAGATTTCTTGGTAAATGGTAACTTACTGATAACGATAACTGCCTAGGTCTGCATACAACTAGCTATCTACCGCCAGTGGCATGTTTCATATCCCATCCACATCCCTCACACTCACTCCACAGTTCACACCAAAGAGAAACAGTACAAGTGTCTTTTTATGATAACAGAAATAAATACCCATTCTGGGAACAATTTCAGCTCAAAATCGTTAATGGATTTTTCACTTAGGGGAAATTTGACTTGACGAATCGATGTCCTTTTTGGCAATGTTGTAGAAACTAGCATGTGTGACATTATCAAGTACACAGAAACACGAAGTTACTTGGTGTCCCGTCACAAATGATATTATATAAAAGAATATGAAAGAGTAAATATTTTCGAACAAAGCTCGCGTATCCACTGTGGAAGAAGCTATTGGTGATAGAGTGAGAAGTAATATAGTTAGCATGAAAATGATTTTTATCTGGTCAGAATTGGAGCCTTCGTATGCACGTTTAAAAAGGTAAATTGATCCGGACTTCAATGTTTTATGTAGTTCAAATTTTTCTGAGGCATTTACATAGAAATGGAGAACTTATATTAATATACAATAGATATAGATGTTAATAAAACAGGACGCAGGGATTTAGTTTATTTTACACTTTTAACGATGTTGTTTCGATAGAATAATACATTTGATGTTTACAAAGCAAAAAAATCAAAAGAAAACGAAAACGTCAATTTCATGTTTTTCTTCAATGCTGAATGTAGATTCTATGTCTGTGAAAGATAGCTTTCAGACCCAAATAGGTTCAGGTTCAGGTTGTGGAGGAGGATAATACACACATTGATAAATTTGTCGTTTTACAACATTCTGTTTTGCACCTTGAATACTATGTATCATACGTTTCAATGCTTCATGACGATTTTCTCCGGCAATATCAGCAATTATCAGTGATGTAATAAGTAATATTAATATTAAATATCGCATGATTCTAGTGATTGAGTTTTGTACTGCTAGAAAAAAATGGAATTGTGTTTCAAGAACATTATTTTTCTCTGGAATATATAGACTCCGACTTACATAACTGAATTGCGTACATAAAAAAAAGTCATAATTCAATATTGAATGTATATGAATAGAATCATAAGTATTCAAGTTTCTTGGCTCTTGGGAATTCCATAAGTTTTCTTTTCTTCCTTTCTCATTTTATTTTGATAAGTTAATCATTTGTACTGCCTAATAGTTAAATATCAATAGTCCTGCTTGCATTATATTTACATGCATTACTTCAAGATATATGACTGTATATAAATTTGTTTGCTTAAAATAGATGAAAGAGTATGCTATGATGATTAATTTTGTATAAAAAAAAGAAAAAATTTTCTTCCTTTCATATTTATTCTATTACTCTTCAATTGATCGAACTTTCAAACTTCCTAAATATAATATTTATGTGAAATTTTCTGAGTTGAAAATAAATCAATCAAGAATTTGTTTTTCTTGATTTTCATGTTTTAGATGTTTTTATTCTGTTCAAACTTGTTTGGCTTAGTTCATATAAAACTAATTTTCATAGGTATAAAATTACCATTTCATTAAAAAGAATAATCACATATTAATCACTTTGTGTGTACTTCCGATATTATGTTGTCAACGAATGATTAAAAATTATTCTGTTCCTTAAACTTTCTCATCATTCCTGAGGTTTGCTGAACAACTAATTCTTAGATATATGAAATCTCCATCAACTTTGAAAATATATAATTTAAAATATTTATTTCACTATTCTCAAGTTCGAACTCAAATGAAGCCTGTTGATTGTAGATTCTCCTTTTGTTTCTAATCTTGCAGTGACAGTCAAAATATTTGTTATACAATATATTCTCTCCTAACCCCATTTTTGTCCTACGAATATGGCTTCTTATGGTTCTGTTGTTTTCTTCAATACTATATTTTATAAGACTATCACGATATCAGACAAAGATATTCTGTATATATTCGAACGATTAGAAACTATAGAATGTATGAGTGAAACTGATGTATTAAATATAGAGTAGCCCAAAAAGTAAGATAACACACAATTGTTTAATTTCGGTTTTTGGATATAGACAGTTGAATCTCATGTTTTTATACCATATATACTAGGGATTGTATGGGACTGTAAAAGAATTTCGATATTTTTCGCATTTCATTCAATTTTCAGTTTTATCGGCTTATCGTCATATGTGAAACTAATAGTATCTAATTAATGTTGGCCTCTTTTAGCCTAAATCAATACAAAATTTAATTAAATCGTATTCATTTAACAAGTGACAATAGACAGACAAAATTGAAAATTAAATGGAACTCGAAAAATATCGAATTCCTCTTACAGTCCCATACGATCCCTAGTATATATGATATAAAAACATGAGATCCAACTGTCTATATCCAAAAAAAGAAATCAAACAATTATATGTTATCTTACTTTTGGGCTACTCTGTACAATGAAGTCAAATCAATTGCTAGTAAAAGAATTTTATTTCATATTTTTTAAAGAACATAAACTGTGAATCTTAGAGAAAAAGCATCATGCAGGTAGCAACTGGTTTTCTTTTCGACTACATGTTTTTAATTTTTGGTGTGTCATCAATAAATTATAATCAAGTAAAAATTCCTGAACGTGATTTTCAATATATTATTAATAATTTACAAATTGAATATAGGATGAATTATGAAGACGCAAAAAGATGTGTTTTAGAATTAGAACATTTTTATACTGGCATTAAATATAAAATTATTGATAATATATTAGAGCATCCATCGACAGCAATTAAAAATGCATGGGAATCACATATTGTTTATACATCAATGTATTTTAATTTTATCATCGTTCAATTTGGACGTACTCTGTTTTCATTAATCCCGTTAAACGACCGGCTCGAAACTATTTTTCTTTCCTATACAGTTTTATCAGATCAAGAATAATTTCTAGTCTGGATTGTAGACATAACTGGAGGTAAACTTGATATAATTTAGTCTGAGACTCAAAGCATTTATGTATTAATGATTATCAAAAAACAAAACCAAGGATTGTCCATTAGTATATAGTTTAGGTGCATAATGATGCTTGTGATGGAATAGAAGTCAGCTTCTAGAAGCACAATCCTTTTTTCACATGTTGCATAAGATAGAAAAGGAAAAGTTTATTTGTACCCATACAGTATTTGGAGTGAGCATTAACGAGAAACTTGTATTCGGATGAATTTGAAAAAATTATCCAATTAAACGATTCAAGACTGTGTAGCAAACCGGGATATTATATTTCGTCAGCTCGTCCAAAACTCGATCTTTAGCTTCAAAACATGTTTTTATACTTGTAACTCAACATGCGACATCTATCTATAAGTTGTTATTCCTATTTCTGAAAGAAAGGGTCTATCACATGAGTATACTTGTCTGTCTATTCGTTTATGCAAGCAATCAGAAAACTACTCCCGTTCCAATGACAGACCACATAACATTTTCTCAACAAAACCTTTTGATCCTACAGAGCTTGTACACGAGAAGTTCGAGAAATTTTAGAATGACGAGAATTCAATCATAGAACGTAAAATATTGCATTGGATGAAGTGTCAAATGTGTCGCAACACTGAAATGGCGTTTATGAAAAGACAACACCATCAGCACATTATATGAGAAGATGTTTTTTGAGTACGGCCAGTTAGGATGCTTGAAAACAGAAATTTTCGACTAATATTAGACATGAATGTAAAGCAGTTTTGTGGAGTCGTGTGATAATAAATTTCAAATCCTCATGCTTCTCACATCTTTCAATGGTATATTCCCTTCTTGTAGAAAATAGCATAAGAATCAAATTGTTGATGAGCATTATCTTGTATAGTTATAAAAGATTGGAACGTACAATTTCGGTACCCCCGTTCAAACTGTTCCGAACGGGTTGGTAATTTTCGAAAGGATCCATTGACATATTTGTACTACGATAGTTTCTCACGTAAAAAAGGAGCCGAATTGGTAGATTGAATAATGTTGACGAGCACTAGTCTGTGCAACAAAAAAAGTTGATCACAAAAAGATAACACGCGATGCACAAACAATTTAATACCCTATCAATCAAGAACTGCTAAATTAGACCTTACATAGATTGAGAATAGTACCTATTAAAAAGATATTATTGAAATTTCTTCTAGTCAGCATATCCTAAGTGAATATTCCCATTACTCATTCAACATTTGGTACATATATCCATTATAAACCGATAGAACACGACAAAGGCCAGTTATATATATATCACAAATTGAAAAAATTTGGAATAGATAATATGAATGAAACAGTTTGGCTATTGAAAACTGTACTACAACAAGAACATTATTCATCATCGACATCGTGGAATACTTTTTACATAGAATCGAGTACTTTATCAAACTTTAATCAAAAGGAAAATAAATTTCTGAAGAAATTTATAGAAGAATACAATCCATCATCAGATAATTTTCATGTATTAGATATCGCTATGGGACAAGGACGAAATTCAATCTGGCTTGCACGAAAAGGCTACAAAGTAACGGGATTTGATTCATCTATTGAAGGTATACAAATAGCTAAAAATCAGGCAAAAAATTTAAATCTAACTACGTTACAAACACATATAACAACAATTGAAGAGTTTCACTTTGGTTTTGAACAATGGGATTTAATTGTATGTATGTATTTTCCAATAATGAATGAAACTAGTTATCTACGAAGAATAGAGCAATCATTGAAATATAATGGTTTATTAATAGTTGAAGTTTTCCATTGGGATAGTTTAAGTGATGAATATATAATTCCAATCGATGTTACTTATAGAACAAATGATATACCATTATTATTTTCAAATTTAACAATTCTTATATATGAAGAACCAATTGATTACAGCGATTTTGGAAATAAACTAACAAAAATTATTCGATATGTAGGACAAAAACAGTACTCACATATTTACTCATGAGTGAAGAGATTGCATGAAGTTTTCTACTTAATTTTATTAACATTTTTTAATTTATAATTGATTATAAATAAACTTCTGCAAGTTTTGATAATGTTCAATTTGTAGATTGAATAGAATATCCAAAAAATGTGACTTATAAAATGTCATTCGTTTACGAAATTCTATAGATATCGTTTAGATTCACGAGAATAATTTTTAAATAACCTGTGTATGTCAAATAGGGTGTGGGTTAAAAGAAAAACTCCTAACAGGATTCTGACAGAAGCTTGATAGAATGCGTTTATTTAGCATTCTCACTAATCTTCTTTTATTCTTGTCAAGATTCTTCTCTGATTTAGCAATAAATTTTGATAGGAGCCTTGTATCAGGATCTAGAACAGATCATGACAAAAACTTGAGAAAATATGGATCGACTTTTTTCTATTATTCTTGGTAGGATCGAGAATGAATCCTTCTAGAATTCTGCATTCTCAATACAGAAAAATATTTTTGACATAGGATCCGGAACAAAAACTTTGCAAAGATCCTTGAGATCCAGAATCCTAACGCATCCTTCTAGGATTTCTTAAGGAATGAACACAATTGAAACTAGGAAAAGTACGTATTCGCTCAAAATCTTTGAAGAGTGAAATTGGTGAACAAGAGAAATGTTTCTCACGACAGAGCAATCAATATTACTGATAGTAGAAGAGCGCTTCTACAACCATGGAATCACTTCAGAATTTTTGCATACAAAAACTTACGAAAAGTGTTGAATGATATATTAATAATGCATTGCATATTTCACTTGTTACATGATTACTTGACAATAAAAATATCTATCAACAAAAACCTATACAAGTTCAATCATTATTTATTCAATTATAATTCAATTATCACAACTATTATTTTCTTTGTATTTATCATTTTCGAAAGGATTATTATTCAGATTATCTTGCAAATAATATTATTACCATCTTCTCATCTTGAATGTCTTCGCTTGATCGTCGGTGTTGTTGATATACTAGTATTTTTTTTCTCTTTTCGATCCTTCAGTCGATGAAGGAAATAATTGTTCTGACGTAACTTCAATTAATTTCGACGTATAAATAATAATTGATTTATTCTACTAAAATATACATACATTCACTGATGATGGTTTATCTCAAACATAAATAATGAAATCATAATAAGAATTTTCAAAGTCTTATCGGAACAAGAACGCGGGAATGGGAACCAAAAAAAGTTGTTCTCGAAAGACTCTACTCTAAAGAGTGAGTTTTATTTTAAACTTTTGACATGTTTTTTAATAATCAACCAATAGAAAGTTAGAAAGAACCTCTTTGGTAGCTCAAGAAGTGGTATGCTAGGACATCACTCGTATAAAAGATTAAAGATTCTATGTAAAATCTTGAAGAAATTTCTTAATGAGCTTAAAAAATTGTGGATGGTCTCAGTCCATCTGTGGCGCCGCCACTACTATTTGTATTTATCAAGAAATGTAACATGTGACTTTATGAATTGTGCATGATATTGTCGATTATACGTGTTGTATGAGTGTGAGGGGAAGAAAGAAAGAAAGCTAACACGTGTGCGCATGTAATGCATTCACCATCATATATACTCATATCACGTATTTCTTACTGTAGACAGTTCGAAAATGATTGCTTTTCTATTTATTTTTTTCGTCGTCTTATTGCCGCTATATGTAAAACTCAAATATTTTACACTTCGTGGTCCAATACCTGGTTTGTCGCCACATTTATTTTTTGGGAATATAATTCAATCAGGTTTATTGTTTGGTAAAAAACCGTTGTCTGAAGTCTACATATCATTCAACAAACGTTTCGGTGATGTTTATCAATATTGGATTGGTTTTACCCGTTTCATTGTCATACATGATATTGATGATGTCCGATATATTTTTACCAATCGAAATATATATGATCAAGGACAAATATTTTTAGAAAAATTCAGCGTTTTCTTTCCTGATAGTATCATTTGTAGCATAGGTATGACTTTTTTCCAATTGTAACGAAGGTTTGTTCATTATGATTTATAGGTGCCAAATTTAAGCGACATGGTGCGCTCACAATGCCGCTATTTCGTCGTAGCAGGATTATTCCAAATATAAACATAATTATTGACGGTGCTGACAAACTATTAGATAGATGGCGTACTAGACCATCTGGACAGGTGCATATGGATATTATCGAGCAGTGTCAAAATCTTCTACTTGAAATCTTTGGATTGATTGCTTTTGATTACGACTTGGAGACACTTGATCATAATAATTCAGGAAATAAGAATGAACTAGCTAAAGCTCTACAAGATATCATGAGCGTATTTAGAATGATGCTATATGTACCTAGAATTGTTTCAATTATATATTTGAATTTGAATCTTCGATATCTACGAGCACGGGCAACCGTCGAACGATATCTTAATAAAATGGTCGAACAAGAAATGGCCGAGAGTTCTGATTCAACAGCACTACGAAAGAAGACGTCATTGATCGCATCATTGGTTAGTTCATTACAAACAGATGAGAAAACCGAAGCAAGAAAAAATGAAGAAGATAGAAAAGGTAATGCTTATCCGTAGAACACTTTAATTAGATCGTTGTTTCCAATAATTCATTATAGATTTATGTATTGAATTTCTGCTCCTAAGATCATA
Source organism: Rotaria sordida (assembly GCA_905250125.1). NCBI lineage: Eukaryota > Metazoa > Rotifera > Eurotatoria > Philodinida > Philodinidae > Rotaria > Rotaria sordida. The sequence goes on along the minus strand of CAJNOL010001149.1, from coordinate 16,864 downwards.
TGCCAAAACATAATGTGACACTTTTGATGGTTGACGTAAAATAGGAAATGATACACACTGCAGATTTATCATATCTTGTAGATCATGTCCACTGACGTATATCTTGAAAGCTTTATGATTGGTCGATTTTTGACAATTAACAAATTTCATTGTCCTGGAGTTTCAGCAAAATAATTGCTCGTGCCCATCCTGGTCACAATATAATACAAACTATTGCCGTACAAAATATAAACTTTTTTCTTGAGTCGCTGATCGGGTTGAAATTTTCAGGGTAGACTGCTGGGTGGATTAGTAGTCTGATAGTGTAAAAGAAAAATTAATTCAACACAGTTTCAGCGATAAGAGCCACTTTCCGTTGATGGTGACTTCACCATTGAATTGATAGGAGCAACTTTTTTTCTTCACTATTTGCTTCCCACGTGACTTACAAGTCTTGTTGAAAAGTATTTACCAGACAGATGTGATAAGCAAAAAAGAAAATTTCCCTATATCAGCTCAATGGTAGTGTAACTATCGACGCGAAATAGCTCTTGTCGTTAACAGTGATGAATTGATTTGTTCTTTTGAGCTATCAGACTACTAATCAACTGTGCAGTCTATTCTGAAAATGTCAGCTAGATCAGCGATTCAAAAGTAAAGTTGATATTTTTCAAAGTGTGAAGATATTTTCATGGAATCGGGTAAGGAGTTAGTGATCAGTTTGATTGGAAGTTAGATATATGAAAATTGAAAACTTAACAATTTGTATTTTCAAATTTTCTACATAGGAACAGGAAATGAAACTTTCAGTTCCTACGTATGAATTCACTTAAAAAATATACTCACAGTATTTTTATCCGAAATAGATACTACTTTTCTATAGGTTATTAGTCATTTCCTTTCGCATGGTGTTACTCTTGAGTCATTTCAGGAATATCAACGGTATCTCTGAGTCTGAGTGACTTGTATGCAAGACAAACGACAAAGTCCCACCCAATTTTTACGAGAAAAGAGGATTTCCTCTCTTTTGAGCGACTACACCATATAGGAACCACTAGAAAACCATTATCTCGGGGATGTTGAAAGGGTGTTTGATTCTTGGGAGAATGAGACTCGTCATAAGATGTTAGCATACAGACCAGGATTACAGAACTCGGATCTTCCGGAAGTCAAGAAAAACAGTTTTTCCAAGTCACTGTTGAATTCATCAACCAGATAGTTGCTGACAAAACCACTAAAACTTAAGACGGATGTGGAAGTGTATATGCTTCTATCTCATGCTCTTAACTGCAAAAATCGTGAGAAAGAATGATAATCAGTTGAAAATGCATGACATCTGTCTCATCCAAAAGTGTTTTTCAAATATTCGAAGAGCTAATTTAAGATAATAAGATGATTCGAATATGTATGAAATACAAAAGTTCAGATTTCTTGTTTGTACTATTGCTTTCGAATTATATTTTAAGGTCGGTAAACTGAGTGTTGGAAGCTACATTGTTGTTGGTCTGATATAAGAGTTTTTGTGTATTTATTTGCAGGTTATTAGATCAAATTACACTTTATACACTATCTGGTATATAAAACAGGCAAGCTCATTCGAGACACCTTAACCGTAGAGACCGAAGAGAACATAGAAATGATTATCATTCAGACTATGTTGTTGATGTTATGTAGTTTTCATGGGATGAGACCTTTTCAATGATAATATGAAAATGCTTGGTCATTTCCAACGAAGGAAATTGAATTTCACCTAATAATAAGCATTAAAAAGATGTCGTCTTCGTCAATATATTTAATTAGCGAGAACCCGTGCATACTGCACGACTGGTTTCTTCTTTAACGTATGACTTCAGACGTTTAACTGTTCATCCGATAACAGACATATAGATACGCGATATTATGTATATAGATCGAAGCCTTACGGTCTCGCACTCTTATATCGCACATATTTTTATAGTCCATGTAGCCATATGTCCTTATAGCCTTATATTTCTTGTACCTCTTGTAGCCTTATCCCTTCACTGTCTCACACTCTTCAGGGTCTATGAGTACCCTATAGGACGGTCCTTTAGGATCCATGGGTGCCCTCATATAATAGCTCTTGAAGATCGATGGGTACCTCCATATTATAGCCCTTGAGGACCTATGGGTATCCTAATATACTAGCCTTTGGGCCTTCCGCTTATAGCCTTATTTGACCCTTGACCTTTGGCCCGGCACATACACACACACTGAACATTATATATAAGGATAGTTTTTACCATACTTGCGTAATTTAACAGTCAGTTCCACAGAATATGTTTTCGAATTAAACTATGACTATAGTTTATCTTGACTGTTTTGTTCTTTTACTTCTAACATTTTGCCGTTGACAGGTCTATCACGAAAGGAACTTTTTGATGAGATGCTCATGTTTATGATTGCTGGTTATGAAACGACGTCTACCACTCTTGCTTGGTCTATTTATCAGTTAAGTAAACATCCACGAGTTCAACAAAAGATCAAAACAGAGCTGATGCAGTATAATTGTGGTCAATATTTATCATCGGATCATCTCGACTCATTCATTTACTTGGATTGCTTTATCAATGAAGTACTTCGTTATTCTCCAACGATTGATGCAACAAGTCGTACAGTGATCGTTGACGACAATCTACCTAAAAGCGGTACTCAACTTTACAAAGGTAATCAAGTGATTATTCCGACATCTGCTCTTGCTCGAGATGCTCGTCATTGGAAAATCGATCCTGAATTGTTCTATCCAGAAAGATTTCTTAATGAAGATAAGAATTATCATCCATATGCACTTCTACCATTTGGAAGTGGTCATCGTCAATGTCTTGGGCAAGATTTGGCTCGATTGGAACTCAAAGTAATCTTAGCTCGCATGCTGCAACAAGTAACATTCGGTGATGGTGGTCCTGAAGTTAATGCAGGTGGATATATTCAAAAATTGACTATCATGCCCAAACATATCGGAGTCACCATTGAATTCAACTAATGCATGAAAATCGATATTCTTCTCTATCACTTCCACTTTTCAATTATTTGTATAAATAAAAATGTTGTGTGATATATTGAGTAGAGGATAGTGTGTTGATGACAAATTTTAGCAGTCGAAAAAGCATGAAACTGAAAGATGGACGAGTGAGAAAACCGTCAAAACTCAGTATTTGCAGCAGTTTTCAGATTTTCTGGGGGAATGTTGCAACTCGTCACGTTTTTCTTGTCTGGCTTTCGTAACGAATTGACAGTACGAAAGCCTGTAGCAGAGGTTTCGTAACGACAGAATCAGGGCTTTCGTAGCAAAAAAATCAGGGCTATCGTAACGAATTTTATAAGACGATCGTAACCGATGGTTTGATATGTGAATTCATTACGATACTCCTAATTTTTTGTTACGAAATTCATGTTGTTTCGTTGCGAAAACTCTGCAACTGTTACGAACTCCCTGTAAATAACGGTTACGATCGCCCTGTAAATTTCGTTACGATACCCCTGTTTTCTCACATATCCCTATTTTTGGCGTTACGGAAGCCCTATTTTTTCTAAAAAAACAAACTCGTCACGTGACGCGTTGCAACGTTCTCTTTTCGAGAAAGGCAGTTGTCGAAATTACTAATACAGGAGCAGATAATTGCTAGGGTGTGAGTGTGAGTGCGAGTATCAGAATGGATGGAGAGAAGATCCATCCCCATCTACACACCCTCAACCATCGATAGAATACAGGGTATTGAAAACGAGATACGTTTACTACATGGTTAAAAAAAGTATTCTCGGAGAATCATAAGCAGTTTTCAAAAAAATAGTTGACTTCTGTACTGTTTACAATTAATCAAAGCACATCCAATGGTAAAATTTTTAATATGGAGTAATAAACTAGCATAAAAACGAAACTTTCCCAAAATGATAGTTTACAGTCATTTTTCTAAAGTTAAGATCGACCTAATTCTTCATAAACAGTCTATAAGAAAGAACACATTATGCCATCATAATCAGCTCATTGAGTTCTATAAAGTGGCATAAATCTAATTAAAAAATAAAATTCACACTTTGAAACCTTCTCTCATGAGACCTACTTATAGTCAAAAGTTGATATTGAAAGTTCAGTATCAATTGGAGTACTTTCCATGTAAGCTTTTGCTAAAAACAAGATCCTAATCAATAAGATTTTAAATTCCTTGAAATATTCCAAGCATTTGTACAAATCTTTCTAAATAACTATGATTACATAGGATAACATCGAGGATAAATAAATCATTCATATATTGATTGAGTAATATTATATTCAAAACATTTGTTAGAAATTTTGAATAGAACAGATCTAAAGACAACTTTGACGATTTTTCAACAATGCCAAAAGAAAAATAATACTGTTAAGTCTTTGGGAACGAGTGATCCCACATCAGATCACAGTGGTTTTTTAGTATTTCGAAACACATAGATTCATATTTAGTATCAGTTTTGTGAAAGCATTTATCAGACACTTTTTTGGGCGTAATTCAAGTCATAAATTCTTTTACTCTGGTAATCAGTAAGGCATAATAAATAGAACACAACTGACTTCTACGGGAAAATTTTCTGAAATCTAAGATCCTCATGAGAAACGTTTTTGTCTAAAAAGACATGTTAGGTGATGTTATACTTGTAAATTCTTTTTTCATCTGCTTGGTGTGGCTTTACTCAATGCATTCATTTAATACAAGTTCAAGACCGGAAAAACAATGCATCTGTCGGACTTTCGACTGGAAGTGATTCGATTGATTGTTGAATTTATTAGAAGTCAAAATAATGAAAAAACAAGGAAGACCATCTTTGGAAAATCCAATGAGACTTACTGCATGACACTCCATTACACTCATTTAAGGTTATTCAGATGAAGGTACATCTGAAAGAACAAAGAGGCCAAGGTACCATGTCTGTTGTAATACAACAACAGCTCCAAAAAATATCCTAAAACAAGATATAAGTGTGTTCAATGTAATGTTGGTTCATGTGCTGTACCTTGTTTTGAACTTTATCGCACTTTGAAAAATTTCTAAACATGCGTATTCATAAAAAGTTTTTAAAAAATAGAAATGTAAATTGATTTATGATTAAATAGACAGACCACAATGGTAAAGTTTGGGTGTGATTAAGAGTAATAGTGAAAAAGCTTCTAGTCGCAAATCAATCTGTATGGATAAATGTCAAAACTTGTAACTCAGAGAGAGAGAGAGAGAGCGATACATCGCAATAAAGGCGAAAAGATTCCAACTACAGCAAAATTCATAATAGTAAGGACAGAGAGCTTTGATTCACTTTCTGATGTAACGGAGTTAGAGGAACAGTCTTCACCACTGACAATATTGTGAAACATCAAAGACTAATCACTTCGAGCTATGGAGCAATCCGTCAAACTGTTCAAGAAACACCTTCGTCCCGAAAGATTATGAGTGAAACTTAGATGGAAAAACTTTGGACTGCCTAGTCGTGCTTCGAAGTCAGTATGGAAGATTTCAATGCTGCCACCAATTTATCTTGAGAGTGTGGGTGTGGGTGTTGATGAAGAGAACACCCACATCCCGATTTTGCAAATTTTTTGTTTGCTACATTTTTAGATAAGTTTATGAATTATCAGAAATAGTTCACAAAATATACAAAATCATCTTCTTAGCTCATTTGATTTGATTATACAAAGATAAATACTTTTTCAGTCAAATCTGATATGTACTTTTATAATCTATATTCACATCAATTAAAACAAAAAGCATTCATAATCGTTTAGTAATTCTTGCTCGTAATCCATATTTAGTTCGCATTGTAATACGAACATGAGGTACAATCTTTTGATTAGGTTCCAATTCAAAATTACATCATTGTAAAAACATAGCTAACAAAACTTTAGCTTCAAGTAAAGCAAAATGCTGACCAATACAATTACGTGATCCAGCACCAAATGACAAATAACAAAATGCATGCGCTAATTTTGGTTTAAGACCTGTTACAGGATCTCGAATCCAACGAGTATAATCAAATTCTAATGGTCGTGGCCAAAATTCTTCTCGTCGATGAAGAATATAAGTATTAATTCCTACTTCTGCTCCAACAGGTAGATGTATTTGATGATGGCCTTCACTACCTAGCAAATGTTCACGAACACATTTTCGTGCGAGAAACGGTACTGGAGAATATAGTCGAAGTGTTTCTTGTAGAACAGCTTCGCATACAATTAATTCATTTAAATGTTCATAAGTAGGTTCAATACTATTAGGAAGTATTCGATCGACTTCATCACGACAAGCTTTTAATACTTGTTCATTGGTCATTAATATATACATAGTCCATGTCATTAAATTATCTGTTGTTTCATGATCGGCAAGTACAAAAGTTAATGCTTGATCTTTAATTTCTTGATCATCAAATGTTTGTCCTTGAGTATCGACAGCTGAAAGAAGTATATCTAGAATATCTTCGTGAGAAGATAGACTAGTTGATCGATTATGTCGACGATCTGCAATAATTTGATCGACAAAATCTGAAATTTCTTTTGACTTTTTATTGATTATATCTTTACGCCAAAATGGTAATCGTAATATAATTGGTATTTGATCGATCATACGTACCATTCGATATTCCGTTGCTTCTAATAATTCCGTAACCACTCGATTAATAATTCGTTTTGAATTCGTCATACTTTCAAAATCTTTCCCAAATGCACTCGATGCAATAATAGCTAATGTTAATGTATTGATTTCTGTCTGTAAATCTATAAATTGACGTTCATTTGATAATAAAAGAAGTTCATTAATAGTTTTTCTTGTTTGATCAACCATAATCGGAATCAATGATTGTAACTTAACAAAATGAAAAGCTGGATTAAGCATTTTTCGTGCACGTTCATGTTCGTACCCATCACTAACTAATATATTACGTACACCAATCAAAGATTTAAAAAATATATCAATATCAGCTGGTTTTTTATAATTTTTGGGCATGTGTTCGAGCAAAAACATCCACAAGCATATCTGGTTCCATTACCATTAAACGTAATAATGAACCAAAACAAAAAACATAAACATAACCATGTTTTTGAACAAGTTGCATTCGATAATTCATTGAAGCATCTTTTGCCGCTGCACGACGTATTTCAATTAATTGACCAATAAATGGTACAAATGGTTCACATGATACACCTTGATTACGAAATATATCATCGAAACGTTTTTGTGGACGAACTAATGTTCGATACATAAAGAACAAAATACAAGAAAATAGTGTAAGAATAATTTGTATAAATACGAGTAGAACCATATTAAACGCAATTAGAGTTCTCGAGATATGCCATATTATACTATCCGACGATAATAACGAAGCAATAAGTTAGTTTTTTTTTCTTTTTCTTCTATGGTAAAGCAATATTACATCGTCTAAACACGTTAACCCTTTACCCCCCAATGGATCACATATGACCCATTTGTAGACACGATCAGAGAAAATAAAGAAAGCATGAGACTGAAAAACTCTCAAGACATTATTTGTAGGGAACTCCACAAGCTATCGATTAGTAAAAAAAATATTTTGTTTCATTGCTCTGCCTTCGAGATATATGACTTACAAAATCGATAATTTTGAAAAAAATGCAAAAATTCGAAATTTTTTAAACGAGATGTTCTCTACTCGCAATCCATAGAGGTCTTTTGGAATTTCTGTGTGATAGTAATCGATGAAGAAGTCCACTGCTGAATTAGATGTGTTTCGAAAGCTTCATGCTAACTTCGTGAACTATGCATCCTAAGGAACACAATTGACCATGCTGTCACTGTTAGACAGATGAAGGCTAATCAAGAACAAAGTTAATATATGCGTTATAGATCTCAACTCATAAGAAGCCGAAATAGTATTTATGATGAATTAAATTCCTTCAGACGTTACAAAATGGCTCAGAGTAAAATAGGCTTAAATTTGGCAATAGGTGTAAAAAAAAACCTGCATTCTTTGATGTTAATTTTTATGGGTTCGCTCGTTGCATTTTTCCTATCAGTTCAACAGTACGAGATAGATGCTGCTTCTGTCCAGTCAATAATGTGGTCAAAGAAAAAAAATTAAGTCTTATGATGTCGTTCAATTCCCATTTTCCACCACATGACTTTTACATCAATCAAACCGCCCTACTCCAGGAACAGGATGTTCGGCGCATTAGCCCACACCATTGGCATATTCAACAGACTAATACTCTATTTATAAAGTTATTTCATCAGCGGCTCTTCTGGAACCGCTATGGGGGGTAAAGGGTTGATGTTATTAGTAAAAGAATAGCAAGAAAACTAACGCATTTACTTTGTTTTCAAAAATGCATTGATGACTCAATATGAGTATATTTTTCTCTATCATTCTGTATTTATGTGCTCGTGGATAATGATGAATAGTCATGGATATATCTAACATGACTTCTATACAAAAACAAAAAGATATTTTATCTTTATTTTTGTGAAATGCAATATATTTTATAACTAAATGATAAATATCGAACACTAGTCTAAAATCAAGTATTTTAACTAAATTGTTAACAATTTGAGCAAAAATTATTTTTGATTGAAACAATACAATCCATGAGATTCAGAACCAAAATCTTCGTCTTTGAATTTATGAGTATTGTGTAAAGTCTTTAAAAATAGTCAAATAGAACTACACAGTTAAAGACCTTAGAAACTATGTTGTTTAAGATAGTTCATAGAGGTGCGTAAAATTAATGGAAATCAATGTTGAAACATTGGTCTTAATATTTTTTAAAGTAGTAGATTTGAAAGTTACGATAAAACCTAAGACTTTTGCTAATTCATACCACAAGACACCTTGATTTCGATTCTTTATATTTTGCAAGTGCAACACAGACCTCATCTAGGGTGTGGGTGTGGGTGTGGACTTTTCTTCTCTGACACCCAAAACAGCTTGTCAAACAATAGTTAATTATATTTAACTACCATCCACAAGACGTTTTTGACAAGGGGGAAAGTGCTGGCACCCAGCACCCTAGCACCGCAGCACCTACTCAGCACCTCGGCATCTTTTCAGCACCTCAGCACCTGTTCAGCACTTTTTCAGCACCTCAGCACCTTTGCTAACGAAGGGACTGAGGGCTCATACATATAGTTCAAAGGTTAAGATGGGTGTGGGTGTGTGGGTGTGGATGTGGGTGTGGGTGTGGGTGGGTGTGGGTGTGGGTGTGGGTGTGGGTGGGTGGGGGTGTGGGTGGGTGTGGGTGTGGATTTGGATGTTCACTTCTCTTTATCCCTACCCACACCCACATCCTCCGTACAACATTTAGAATTGTTCTGAACTGCTGCGTATGTTCCTGTTAAGAAATAGGTCCAGTAGAATATGGGCTTCGCAGAATTTCCGATGCAATTTTAATTTCAATGTCGTAGTCATACTCAAGCTTTAATTATAGGATCTAGAAATATAAATGGTTTTCGATAAAAGCGAGCATTTATGAAGAGGAACTATCATAGTTGGACTTACTCGTGATGAGATTGAAGAGTAAGCTTAAACTCAACCCTAATAATACGAAACGACTAACATTACCAAGTTACTCTGTGATCATTTTGCACAGAATGATGGATGAATTCAAAATTTTTAAGTTTTAAAGAAATCTATTATATTGAAAGGTGCTAAGAATAGCAGTAGTACCACTTATTTGCATGTGTGAGAGTGGAATCGGAGTCTCTCAATGCTCACAACCTTTCAGGAAGTTCACCAGGAAGCGCAGTTCAGATTTGAACTATTGAACATCTAGTGTGTTTTCATAAGTTGTGTGGAATACTAATCCAAACTACTTCGATCACTTTTCCTTTTTATTACCTATATCGATTGATTTGAAATCAAGATTTTTGTTTTAGTTCTATACACCTCCGGACAAAAGTCTTTCCCCCTCTGTGTTTTTATACTATCATACTTTGCATGAAATTTATTGCCAAGTAAAGATATATCATGAGAGTTTTATTGCAGTATAGTGTACAGATCACACTGCAATAAAACTCTCATGTTTTATCTTTACTTGGCAATAAATTTCATGCAAAGTATGATAGTATGAAAACACAGAGGGGGAAAGAATTTTGTCCAAGGGTGTACCTTCCTATTTTTTATGAAAAATGCTTGTGGAAATGAATATGTTATATCCTTGAATGAAATTTTAGTAAGGATGCCCAAAGCTGTAATTAAAGCGAAGACAATATTTTAGTTAGGGTTTCACGAGATAGTTTTTGTTGTATGCTAATGTAAGTTTTTATAAGGAAGAAAGATACAGAAATAGAAAATCAAATTTAGAATAACCATGACAGCTGACCTCAAACAGAACCTCTCGCGTTAGACAGAAGAACACCTTACATGAAAATGGGAAGAAAATGGAAGTTACTGTATGCAGCAAACAGGAACATTATCGATTAGATAACTATGATGAGACTTAGAGTAACACTCCTTTGTTAAAGTGGAGCAACATTGTTACCTGATTCACAAAAAGGTCAGCAGATCCATAGAATAGATGTTGTTTGTATATATACTAATTAATGAATCTCGATCAGAAGAGTACCGAATCAAGAACATCATTATGTCTCTACTGCTTGCCACAATAGTAATTCGGATAGGTCATACCTATGAAAGGAAATTATGTCATTTATTGTTTCAGAGGATTTGAAGGACAAGAATTTCACGATGCTTCAAATATCAAAAGAAAAAGATCTAATACAACAATTTTCCAATTCCGACGAGTGGACTATGGAAAAAATTTGCCAGAATAGAGCTCAGAAGAATTAGTATTACATACTTGTGAGTTCTATTTCCCCTATACCAATTAAAATGTCGATCCTATTGCGTTAAATTTCTTAATCTTCTTATTATATTTATTATGGGTGAGTGTGGATGTGGATGTGGGTGTTCACTTCTCTTTCTCCATACCCACACCACAGTCCACACCCACACCCACACCCACACTCCACACCCACGCCCACACCCACAGTCCACACCCACGCCCACACCCACGCCCACACCCACGCCCACACCCACGCCCACACCCACGCCCACACCCACGCCCACACCCACAGTCCACACCCACACCCACACCCACACTCATTTCAGGATTCCCATGGGATTCCCGGGATTCTCGTTGGATTCCATGGATTCACAAGATTTCTGAGATTCTCATAAGATTCGGAATCCCGGGAAGCCGCTGATTCCTCCTTGATTTTCGCTATCTCTTTCTTTTCTTAACGAAAATGGTGGTCGTTAAATCACCGATATGTTGATCCGCCACGGATATAACAGAAATAAATGTAAAGATATAAAAAAGAATCGGGTGAAGACTAAACAACGAACATGGTGGCCATATCACCTTATCTCATGACAAGATTTTTTATTGCTTTAAACAAATAAATGATAACAATTGTAGTTATAAATATTCGATACTATTTTCATTTAATTGTTTATTTCAGAAATGACATCTCTAGAAGAAGTGATAGAGGAGCAAAAAAACCAACGGTTGATAGGAACCTGTGTCGAATGTATTTATGGTACTTCGAAAGCAAAACAACGATTCGCGATTCTCATTACACAAGTATCTGTTTTTAAGTATTTATCTAAAGACTTGGAATAAATAAGTGAAAATTTAGAGTCTATGGTATGCCATACGAGTGACTATGGACGAGGATCATCGTGAACACAAACGATCGTCGTCCGATGAATACCGTAATGGTCCAACTTGGATTATTCGCGAGGAATCCCTAACCAAAGATGCAGCACTCCAAAGAGCACAGTTCTACAAAGAGCACTTAGAACAAGGAAAATTCATAGAGTTATACAGGTAATTTCCTAGGAACTCTACCACAAAAGACAGAGTATTCGCATTCTTTTTTCTTTTCTATCAGATTTTGTAAAGCATTTTTTGCTAATCATTTTGGTAAAAAGAGCTTTAAATTGACCAAAAAATAAGAATGTAACAGTTAAAATACTAAACAAGCATATATTTAAAACATAAAAACTGATTTTTTGTATTTTGATCTTAATACCCTTATATTCTAACTAATTCAAAAAAATGTTTTTGCTAAAACGATCAGCAAAGCATTCTCTGCAAAACCTGACAGAAAAGAAAAAAACAATGTGAATACTTTGTGTTTTTTATAGTAGACTTTCCATTAAATTACCCATACAAAATTTTGTGAGCTCATAAGAAATCGAAAACAATTAATGCATGTATGTATCATTTATAGGCGTGATCCTTTTATTGTGCCTGCAATCCGTGACATGCCCAAAGATTGTGCAAAAAATCCGGATCGGTACTTAAAGCCAGGCGACATAGTACAAACTCCCTTCAAGCTAAAGTAATTCTTTTGTATTGATCAGAATAATTCAACACATTGGATAATTTTCAGCACAAACCATGAAGGAATCTATATTGGTAACGGCCAAGTGCGTCAATCTTATGCTTATTCCTTGAAATAAAAATCATTTTTACCTGTTTTCCTAGGTTGTTCATGTGTCAGGTCATGGGGATGGAAAACCTGGATCTGTGGCACGCATTGGCAGACTGGTGGGGGACTTCGTTGAGAAAGAAACCGATTGTATTCGAGTTGTTGTGTACAGAATCCGTTTTCAAACTCCAGATGATATTGTAAAGTGTGCCAAAGATTGGGCTGAGAGTAGATTTCGCGAAGGTGAATACAATTTGCTTCTGAAAAACTGCCAACATTTTGCAAGACTCTGTGCAACCAGTCATGAAGAATGTGCTGACCTGCAGAAATTGTTATCGGGTCTTCAAACGCTAGGTCTATTCTTCCTTTTTGGACCATGGGCATTTGTTTTGAAATGAAGCATCCCTATTTGTCACTGAGCAGTCAAGAAACGATCATTTTCACTTTAACATTTTCTAACTTGTACTTTGATGTTTGAATTGAGAAGAGTTATCAGTTAGACTCTATCCGAGTCAAACATTTAATCTAAGAGAATTTTATCGAGAGACTTTGAAAGGGCAACATGCAAATAAATGGAATCACTACCTTAGGTATTGGATCTTGAGGGTGTGGGTGTGTGGATGTGGATGTGGGTGTGGGTGTGGGTGTGAGTGTGAACTGTGGGTGTGCGTGTAGCTATTCTCTTAACCCACACCCACACCCCACCCACCCCACACCCACACCCACACCCACACCCACACACCCATACCCCACACCCACACCCACACCCACACCCACCCACCCACACCCACACCCACCCACCCACACCCACACCCACACCCACACACCCACACCCACACCCACACTCTTATAATAAAACTTTAAGTAGAGAATGGATCATTTTGGAGTCGGCTGTTGCTGAATTGTAAATTTATTCGGCGAAAGTCTTCGTAGGCGAAAATGAAAATAACCGTGGCATTTTAGCGTTGCTCAGAGGCTGCGATGGTTACTTTACTTTTTTTCTCACTAGTCAGCCAACCAACAAAAAGTCACTCCGGTGCTGTGGGTGTGGTTGGCGTGGAGTGTGGCTGTGGCTGTGGGTTTCGAGTGAGACTCATATATTCTATCACATCCACATCCATAACCGCTCCCACGCCCACACCCACACCCATACCCCATTTATTTTTCAAGACCTTTACATAGTTTCAGCAACATTAAAAATTTGAAACAAGTGTACCAAGTAATACTCCGTTAGATATAAATATAATTGATTGTATAAAGACACCTGTGCGTATAAATTTCGATCGATTTATTTAACATAGTATTGAAATCATAGCATTGTATGTTCACTGTGAATCTATATTATCACCAAACACACATACAAAAAAATTTATTCTAAATTCAGCAGAAATAGAACTGAACGATATATGCTATAGTAGATGAATATTTACATGAAATTCGTTGTTGTGATATATTGCAATTACCTTTACAACTTAATTCGATACTACCCAAAGTTTTCGGATTAAACAAAATTTCTTAGTCAAATACTTTGTTGGAAATTACAACATAGTGATATAATGGGTGGTGCGAAAGTTTCTCAACAAAATGTTTGTTGATTTTCCGCCAATTAATGAATCCTAGAAGATGTATAAGAGCAAGAATTTCGTGTTCTATCTGAATATGAATTCAAAAATTCGGTACTTAGTTTTGTTTGTAAAAAGTGAGAGAATCTTTGAAAGGCAGATTGGACGGAAATATTTTTCATACATCTTTGTGTTTTCACTACTGAGGTTCGAAACTTCAATTCATACATCAGATTGTAAAGAAAATTCACTATTTCAGTCTCTTTTTGTTTTCCTAAAAAGTATCAAATTTTTATGATCCTAATTTTCGAAAAAACCATTTTCTGATCAAAATCCATCTCACATAGAAATAGCTCTTCGCAAAATATTTAAATATTCAATTGTATAAAAGCTATCCTGGATTTTGTAGAGGGTGTGGGCGTGGGTGTGGGTGTAAGAAGAACGAGTCACATCCACACCCACCCACGCCCACACCCGCATCCTCAAGATAGTTTCTCTCTCTCTCTCTTCTCCATCATACACTTCTATATCAAGATCAGTCATCCATATGCTTGCTAGCTGTGCCACTAATACGAAGTAAAGACATGTCTGTTTGCACTAGTGCCTTCATTTCATTTTCTTCTCTAACGAAATTCATGAAGACAACTGGAGTTGAATTGGAGTTGAAGTTTCTGATTTCTGCTCAATGCCCAAAGCAAACCAAGTGAACCAAAGTTATCCATTTAGAACTAAATATTAGAGCGGCGAATTTGTTGGAAAAAATGTGTTTATAATTAGATTGAATGACTGAATTCTTTGTGTTGGTTGATTTTTCAAAATAAACAAATAACATAAGTCTAACTTGGAAAATTCCAACGCAGAATAATGAATCTGGATGATTCATGAATTTATTTTTTGATGAATAATACAACGTCATGATTCTTATTTGACTATGATGTCATATAGAATTCTCTGTAAAAACAAAACTACGGCATATCTACTTAAAAATTATATTCGTAAGCATATTATCGAAAATATGAGTTCTATATGATCGTCACAACAAAGAAATATAATTAAAAAACTTTCCAATTATATCAAATATTGTCAATTCATCTCGGTCTATTCACTAAACACATTGATATTTGAATGACTTCATAACGAATAATGCGATTTTATTGATTTTTTTTGTTGAAATATACTCATGAACATTTTGGACTGTTCGCTAGTCTATTCTCAATAGAAATGACACATGAAACGTATCATGTTGAAAATGAAACGTAGTATATGTAAGACTGTTGCTTTCTTTTTTCGTTTCTTGAGAATTATGATGTTAAGAAAAAGAAAAAGGAAGGAAGTAAATGCACACATATACGACACTATATTACATATTTAAAAGCAATCTTTCTGCATCGTACTTGCGATGACAACGCCATGAAGAACAATAAAAAATATTCAGAAGTTTTCTTACAAAACAAACGTTAGTACAAACTTTTTGAAATTGAAATATAGAACATGATGTGTTGATTTACATTAAAAGTTAAAGACCATTTTTTTTTCTCTGCATTTGTTTTAGTTTCTTATTAGTCGTTACTTTACATGGTAGACTTCCAACTGAAAACTGTTTTACATGTCTTCGAATCAAGTAGTGCTGTTATTTGGTTTTCTTTATAAACTAAAGCGTCATCTGTTATGGTAGATGATAAATATTTGGTTTATTTGTTACCGTCTGTCGTGTTCTTCGAAATTTCCAGATTGTATTTTCACAAAATAAAAAATGATTTATCAACTTGTATTATCTGTCATTATTTTATTTAAAAATATATTAGTGAACAAAGTCCATATCGATATTTAAAAGAATTCAATTATGTCTTTCTTTATATAGATTTAGAATGAATAATTTTCAATAACAAAAACGAAAATACATCATGATTTCCATCCTGCCGTATGTTGATTTCAAATGAATTTAAAAATAAACATTTATGAAGTAGTGTTGTTTTTCTTTTAGATTCATCGTGCAATCCTAGGTTGGATTTAAAAAGAAACAAACGCTTGTTCAGGTAAAAACTGTTCTGGTCTCATTTATTGATTGGTATAAAAAATATTAAACTGACTTCAACAATTAACTATGATCCTCTATAAGGTAAATCGTGTTCCTTCTTATACTCTGGTAAGTTGTTGCTTTGGCTTGAAGTTAAGTTAAATAAACTAAATGAATAACTATATACATACCGTTGATTAATGAAACTCACTTTATCAAAACCTTAATTAAGAAGAGCAACCTCACAGTGTATTAAAAAACATCTATTTTCATTTGCTTCAACTCATGAATATGTTTCATACTCGATTTAATTCGCTATTTATATACTGCTGCTGATGACCTGTTTATTATGCATTTTTTATTTCTGTTACTTCCTTTCTTTCACCTACTGGAAGAAAAAAAACAAACAGTGATTCACTATAAAATGCAAACTGGGTTTTTTCCAAGTTGCTTTCTTCAAGAATAAATATTGACAGTGTAATATTACTTGCTGTTTAATACAGTATTCTAAGTCAAGAAAAGGATAAAGAAAAAAACAACTCTCCATAAGTGTGCAAGTAATGTGAAATGTAATTACGAAACATATTTTTATTTTTTTTTCTTCCGAGTAGAAACAGTTTGTATCTGTGTTCTGTGTGGGCAACAGGGTTTTGAATTTATCTTTTTCATTGGCTTGAATACAACTAAAAGGATACTTTTGAAATAATAATGACAGAAATATTTACAAATCATCTAAAGAAAATACTGCTTGAGAGAATTCTAGTCATATTTTTTTTGCTGATCCTTGGAATTTTCCAAGCATAAGAAAACTTTTATTCATATTCGCGTACGTTACCTTTAATTATTGCATAATATTAAACAAAGAT
>CAJNOL010001148.1:45695-77714 GCA_905250125.1 Rotaria sordida | reverse complement strand
GGCTTTTTTGGAATAAATTGACGAAAAGGACAATTTCCTCTGAAGCCGAATAATTGTTCATCAATGGTAACATATGATCCTGGTGTATAACATGTTTTTAAATTATTCTCGAAGTATGACCAGATTTCACGAACTGCTGCAAATTTATCTATTTTTTTTCTTTCTTCCCTTGTTGTTTCATCATCGAATCTTAAACAGGACATCATTTTTTCAAAACGACTTCTTGACATTGTGGCTTTGAATATTGGAGATTCTAATGGACTTCTTCTCCATAAGCATTTTAAGTTCGTCTTTGATTTTCCTAATAAACCAGCAAGTAATAAAAGGCCCATAAAGGCTTTTAGCTCTATCATTGTTATTTCTTCTGGTTTTTCATTAGAAGCGATGTTCCGAGTATACTCCATATTGGAATAAATCAAACTTTTCTGTGTTATTTTTTCCGACATAAAACAAATAAATGCATCTTCAATGGATGAAATATCATCAGTAATTTCGGTAGGTTCAGCTTTTTCAATCGTATCATTTGAAGAATTTTTTTTTCGTTGAATGCTGAGGGATTGAAGACCAGGTCATCCCAGAGCTGGAATTATATAAACTTTTTCGCGTGGAATCGTCATCTAATTTAAGGTTTTCTAAATTAATTTCGTCATCATCTTCTGATGTTTGACTTTCACCATTTTTCATTTCGGAGCCACTCTCTTGGTCAATAAAATAATCGTTGTCACTTTCATCTATAATCGAATTGTCCGTAATCGTTGTTATAATAATGCGGACACTTGAATACCAATGATATGAGAAAAAAAATTTCAAGTTTAGAAGTCACAAGTAAATGAAGAAGCACTAGATAAACTGACATTAGCTGAGACAATAAACTGGTAAGGACAGTTGGATATAAAAAAATAATCTCCTTCATGGTTTTACAAGCTTTCAATATGATATTTTAACCTCATTACTCAAAAAATATAAAACCAGAAAGAAAAGGCAAGTTATACCTTTGATCTACAATGATGAATCATCTATTATGGTAATTGGATAGCTCGAAACCACTCAGAAAAATGTTTTTAATGGATTGGAAATATATATCCACTTATATTAGTAAACGAGCCATTGGATTATATATCGTAAGTTTTATTTTTTCTCCTTTCTTGTGATATGTTTGTTGTATGCTGAAGACATGGTCTTGTATCAAAGACTTGTAATGATATGGAAACAAATGTATTTCTTCTTCGATTCAACAACATGGATCTATCCGTAATGGATGCCAGTTGCTTTTAAAAACCGAGAAAACACAAAATATTGATAGGGTATTTTTCGATTTTTGAGCTAGGGTCAAAAATGATCCCGACTGGTAGTACTAGGGTTAAATTCATTTATTGTAATGAATGTAATACAAAGTTGAACGATTAGCTAAATCAAATATGATTTTATTCTCAAGTTCTTTTTACATCAAATACAAAGATTTTAATAAGATTTTTAATCATTGTTACATAATCCTTTGGTTAAACAATGATATCCAATATAGAATAATATTTAACTTAATTATACTTAGTCATTGGCTTTCATCATTTTATATCGCTTATGGCGCCGTTCTCGTTAATCTAGAAGCTATGCCCATAATAGGATCATATTCAATTAAAGATCAATAGATATAAATAAAATATTATCATGCATATTTTTTTTTACCAACATTACCAAATATTTAACGAAGAGATTTGTTTTAAGTCAAGCTTGGTTCTTCAGCTCGATAAAATATTGACATGAGCATTATTCTT
Organism: Rotaria sordida; assembly: GCA_905250125.1. NCBI lineage: Eukaryota > Metazoa > Rotifera > Eurotatoria > Philodinida > Philodinidae > Rotaria > Rotaria sordida. The sequence continues at coordinate 75,942 of CAJNOL010001148.1, read as the reverse complement.
CAAACTACGTGTACAAAAAAACAACGATTGTTAAGGTCGGTAAAGATTTTATTTATTAGTTTGATCGAGAATATGTTCGAATAGTTTTTCTCGAATATAATGATGATAAATATTCGAGTAACCTTTATTTAAAATTAATGTCTATCAGAAAAATAAAACAGTGAATTGATTAACCAGTTTGTGCGATGCCGAGACATAGCATTTATATGATCACTTGCTTTATTCATTAGACTAATCTCTTTATTAATTCTCAAACACGAGCAATAGAGTTCATATTCTCTATGTCTTGTACTTTTGCAAGTTGTATCGATCTCTTTGTGTGAATTATTAATTGAAATGATAAATGACTTTGGAAAAACTTAACTGAAAACCAAATATTGAGGTATTCTAATTCAAAGGGTACGAAATTGATCCAACTAAGATTACGGATTATTAAATGTGGTTCCAATCAGGAAACTGAGATAGAGTTCGATTGAAAATAGAAGTTAACTTATTTTGTTTCATAATATTTGCGTCTTCCTCCAAGAAGAAGATAACTATATCAGCATTAATTATACAAACTCAGAAACTATCAATTGAATCGATATTTTTCTTATTCGTTTCAGTCTCTGGAAGATAATAGTATAATCAAGGATGAACTAGGGCCGGTACCGGCCTGCCATTAGAAGAAAGAAAAGCGTAATAATTGTCATTTGTGACACTATATTGCATACCAAAAAGGCGAATTTTTATGGACTTCATTTTTTTCAAGCGTCAAGTTTATTAAAATGAAGATAGTAACAATAGTTAGCCGTTACTGTGCTTGCTTACATTTAGGATAGCTGATGATGGATTATGAAAATTGTTAATAGAGATCTCTTAGTAATGAATTTTACAATGGCTACTATGTCAATATTTTTTGCTGTTTTTTTCTATCATTTCCGGTATCGTTTGCTTAGATTTGAGTAATTTTGTTTCTCTAAATTATATAACAAACTTCAATTTGTACATTTTTCTCAGTTAAACAACATGTAAGAAAACATTGTGCGTCATAATTCCATTCAAAACGTTGCTTAGAGAAGAATTATTCATAATATTGTTAAGATGGATACTGGAATATAACATAGAATATAAAATGAAAAACAAAATTATGTAATCTAGATCTAAATCTTTGTTAATCTTATGAGTATTAATATTCTTGTTTATATTTCAATACATTCATTAGTGACATCTTTTCAAATCGCTTTATATTTTTATACGTTATTTGATGTCCATTATTTGAGAAGGGAGTTGTAGAAAGAAAGAAAGAAGATAGCAACAACAAACAGACAATATTATGGCGACAGTTATGGTATACTGAATACTCTCTTACTTATTTTCAACGAGTGTTCGTGATCATATTATTGCAAAGTAATATTTTATGTAGTAAGAAGTTAGACTTTTTTTTCTTCTTTTCTTATATGAGAAATAGATTATTGATGAGTAGTGTTTTGTGTATCTTCTTTATTCTATTATTTTCTCTATCAAAGTTATTTTGTTAAGGTCAAAATTCTGATAAAAAATTATCTATATTTACAAGAGATAACTATTCATCAATTTTGTATTGTTATATTCTAACTTCAAAAAAAAAACAACAACAAGGTAATTTATCAATAGTTACTAATGAATTTTCTATTTTGAATCTTTAGCAACTTGAGTCGTCTATGCGCATGCAATGTGTTTACGTAGCTGTTTTTTTATTAGTTCTATTTATTGCATGATAAAATTTCACACAACAATGCTTGCTTATCTTTATTACTATTGAATGAATAGGTTTTTTTTTAATAACGAATAGCTAAAATAGTTTTATCGTATATTGAAACTCTTTATTAACAAAAAAAAACAAATGTTTTTCCGTATCGAGAAAAATCAATTTTTCAAAATGATTATTATTATTTTTTTAAAATCACATTGAAGTCAACTTATTTGATGATTGTTAAAATGTCCTTGATAAAAAAGTATAAAAACTGAAAGGTAAGCATAAAGTGTCGACAAATCGAAATTTGGATCACATTGTTTTTTTTTTGTTATGGTTGAATAGACTTCATCGAGTTACCTGGAGAAACGGTGTTAAACGATATTTTTGTACTGAAACTTTAGGTTAATAAAACTGAATAGTCTATGGAAAAAATATTGTTTATTTATTGAGAAAATCGTTTTTTTCGATATGTGAGTTTATATTCAACGATTTTTGACCATCAGAAGTTCAGTTACAAAAAAACGATGAATATCATATTCTCGAATCAGCACAAAAATCTACATCGAACAGTACCTGTAATACTTGAATCTGATTTTTGTCTTTACATCTCCACAGTGTTATTTTTTAATACTAAAATCTGTGCTGACTACTCCAGAATATTTGTTTCTTTCAAAAATGAATTTCTGATAGGCAAAATCATTGAATACAAACTCATATTTAATGTGTTTTTTTTTATTTGTACAAATTTAGGGAAGGTCATTATTTGTTTAATTAAATATAAAATCTCTTCTTGTTTTAATAGTTTGTTTAAGATTTCAATTATTAAAATTTGACATCATTTTGAAGATATTTTTCTTCTTCATTAGTTTGTTTACTAGTATAATAAAGGTTATGTATAATATGTCTCTGCCTATTCTTTTTTCTCTAATTGTGGGATGGAAGATAAAAAATAATATGCCTTATCGACCAGTATTAGTAAGTATCATGTCATTTCGTTCCAGTATTACAGAAAAAAGCGTAGATAGATATGTATTATACATAGTAACAACATATCCTAATTGTAATAGTAAATACATTGACGAAAGAAGAAAGATAACTCGGAAACGTTTTCAAATTTTAATAATTAAAATCTTAAATAAATTACATTAATTCATCGTTAAAACAATAAAAAAGAAAATTTTTAGATAAATTTTTAGGCTACCAAAACTTGATGCTTTTAGTGTATTTGAATTTTTATAGGCACTATCCACCCGTAAAGAAAAAGCGTAGAAAAAAGTATTTTGCTCAAATTTTGAATTGTCGGCATCTTATAAGCTTTTTTTTCTATATGTGAAACACAATAGACATAAGTTTGACTGCATTGCCCTTAAACTATTCTATTATGTTTTACATTTTATGAATTTATTTTTAAGGGCAAATATGGTCGAGTCGTAAAAAGAACACATAACCCTTTTTTTCCTATTTTTTTTAAATCAGAATTACTGAATGTCACCGCCAGAATAAAAAACAGATAGGCGTAATGTCAATAACTTGACAAGAGCAACAGCTGGCGAGTTATCGTTTTCAGCGATCGAAAAAAAAGAGAACTTGAGACGTCTTTTTCTTAAAACATACATGAAAATAGTGTTTTGTTTCGATATAATTTTCATTTTGATATGTCCTTGAGATCTATAGTTCAAGGCACGATTCAAGTAATTATATCTTCTCATATTATATAGAATTCTGTTGATTTTGAGTAAGTTTTCTGACTTTTTATCAAAACTTTCTTAAACCGCAACACTGTTTTCATGCATATTTTAAGCAAAAGACGTCCGAAGTTCTCTTTTTTTTTTCGATTCCTGAAAATTACAAGTCGCTAACTATTGCAGTCGTCAAGTTATTGACCTTATACTTATCCTTCGTTAATTGTCACGTGCACATCGGCCATATATAATAATATATATATATATATCATCAAAAAGGATAAGACGAATAAGAATAGCGAGAACCAATACGACAGAAATAGAAAAGATGAAAATTTACTTTCATATAGATGTCATATCATAATATATTTGTTTACTTTTATATTTCATTGTTATTCGTTTGCTATTTCTGGTATGAAATCTTTAGTTTACTTGTTGTACTTATATGCATTGAAGGACTATAAATTCAGAGAAAATCAGATCAATTCTAGATGGAGATTTTCGAAAATGATATTCTGAAGCTATTTCTCGTTTGATTTATGCAAGGTCAACTGTCCTAGCTTGTTCTGTATCGAATGATAATATTTTTTTTAAGATTCGAAATGATCCGAATTTGTTATCTCAATATTTCTGAAGTTCCACAATCAGCTTTCATGTAACTAAGGAGTCGACAATTCAGCACGGTGAGTTACTCCTGCCTAGCTGCTTGTTTTGAATGATCACACAACAATTGACTGAAGTCAGGAGTCTCACAAAAAAAAAACGTCTTATAACTAACGAATGGAACAAGCTAGGAATGTTGGCCTTACATAAATCGAAAAGAAAATAGCTTCAGAATATCATTTTCGAGAAGCTATACTAAGAACTTACCGAATTGATTAATTGCTGATCAATCAAATTTCGATATACTTCGATCGTGCTGAGTCTTCTTTCTTGAATAGTGAAAACTGCATGTCTTTATGATGTTTCTATGAAATGTTATTCTCTAATCCTATTGACAAACGAACATATTACTGTTTTCATTTACCTTTGTATTTCTTTGTGCACAACTATATGTTCTTAAAATCCTTTTTTCCTACATAATATTGTGTATGTGACAATATTACCTAAACGATGTTTCATCAACAGTGATAACGAATGTCAACGACAGCAGGTGTTTTTGTTGATATATAACTAAAAGATGAAGGTTAAAAAAAATTATGTTATTATATAAATCAATGAAGTGTTTTTTTTCGTTTTAATGTTTTTTTTTTCGTTTTTTAAAGATATAAATATAATCTAATGGGTCTTTTTAATAATATTGCAACAGATCCACCAATTGAAGTCTTTCATTTAACTGAACTTTTTCATCAAGATGCAAATCCATCAAAGGTTAATTTAACTATTGGAGTTTATCAAGATGAAAATGGTAAAACTTTAACATTACCTGTTATTCGATCAGTCGAACAACAAATGGCACAAGATTTAACTTTAACAAAAATGTATTTAAAAGGAACTGGACTTGATGCATTTTGCACAGCATGTTTAAAATTAGTTCTTGGTGAACAATCACCAGCTATTGTAGAAAATCGTGCTTGTTCCATACAAACATTAAGTGGAACTGGTGCAATTCGTATTGGTTTAGATTTTCTTTATCGAAATGGTTTTCGTACAGCTTATGTATCAGCACCAACATGGGGTTAGAAAAAAAAACAAAGAATTATTTTAGTTTACATGTTTTTTTTTATTTCTAATAGGTAATCATGAATCAGTTTTGCAAACAGTTGGTTTTGAAGTACGTAAATATAGATATTGGAATAAAGAAAGACTTTGTCTTGATATTGATGGTTTTATTGCTGATCTTGAAGCAGCACCAGAAAAATCTGTTATTTTACTTCATGCTTGTGCTGTATGTATACTTTTTGTTTTTTTTTTGATCGCATCGAAATTCGATGAATTTTATTTTTAGCACAATCCAACTGGTTGTGATCCTACACATGAACAATGGATACGTATATCGGATACATGTAAATCTCGTCAATTAATACCATTTTTTGATCTAGCTTATCAAGGTTTTTCAAGTGGTGATCTCGATCAAGATGCATGGGCAATACGTTATTTTGCACATGAAGCTAAACATGAATTATTTGTTGCTCAATCATTTGCAAAAAATTTTAGTTTATATAATGAACGTATAGGTCATTTAATTGGTTTATTTGAATCACGTGATATAATACCAAAATTTCGTACACAAATGGCAACAATTGTTCGAAGAAATTATTCAAATCCACCAGCTCATGGTGCACATTTGGTTGCAACTATATTAAATAATCCAACATTATGTGGTGAATGGAAAAATAATGTACGAGCTATGTATGAACGTATACATGCAATGAGACATTTATTTTATAATAAACTTAAACAATTAGGTACACCTGGAACATGGGAACATATTGTTCAACAAACAGGTAAAATTAAATAAAGATTTAAAAATGAACAAAACAAAAAAAAAAGAAATTTCTATATTTTTTTTTATAAGGTATGTTTGCTTATACGGGTCTTAATCCACGTCAATGTCAAGTATTAATGCAACAACATCATATATATATAATGAGTGATGGTCGAATTAATATTTGTGCTATAACACCAAAAAATGCTGATGAGATTGCACAAAAATTTTTTGATGTTATTACAAATGTTGCCGATGATCCTAAACTTTAATATTATTATAATTGATTTCGATAATGACATTTACTTCATATTATACTTTATCTTGATTCATTCCTTAGTAGTCTTTTTTTATAGATTCATCATTTGATTAACATTGATTCTAATATTTACTATACTTCAGTTTTTGTTCTAAAAATACGATTTCCGAGCATCCATCATACTTCATTGATTTTCTCTTAACTCATTCTCTACGGTACTGTGAAAAAGCAAAAAAGACCACAATGCATTTGCATTCTCATATGCATATATATGTATTGTTAACAAGATTCACTTGATTTTTGACTCTCACAGTTGCGTGATGTGTTTATATATATATATATATATATATCATTGACATAGTTCTTCTTATTGTCATGTCATTGATGCTTTGTCGATATGAACAAAGAGTAGAGAACGAAACAGAGATGTAATCTCTGGAGTGTCGTGCACGCTTGGTATTAGAGATATAGAAGAGATCAATTTTTGACGGCTGACTACTACGGTATGACTTTTTTTTATCCCCTTTCTTTCGCTTGTTTCTCTATCGACGGTGACGGCTGTTCGCGTCGTTATGATAATGGTCCCCGATGTAGTTTAGTAGTGCTAATGCAACTTTTTTCTCTTCTTTCCCTTTGTCTGTTTCTCTTTTGCATCTCTTCTGCTGATTATTCATACATACACGCAACTGAGTCTCTTGTGTTTGCCCTTATCGTTTCTCGTTCATAATTTGGAAGAGTAACACAGAAAAGAGAGAAATGACATAGTATAGCAGAATGGGAGAACTCTTCCGGACAGTTTAGGTGAGTGGCAGTCGCTTGCATCATCAAGCTTTTTTTTCTTCTTTTTTTTTTTGCATTCATTTATTTGTAGAGTTCACTTTCTCTCAAAATAGACTGTCGGTCAACATGATGAATTATCGTTCATTAATAATCATTTAGCTTCTCTTATCATGACCCTCATCGATCCTTGCTTGAAACAAACGGAAGTGCCCGTTAGTCATACATTTCTTCGTTCTTTTTTTGTTTTTTTTATGTTTTTTTATTGTTTGTATTCATCCAATGCTAACCACAAGAATAAAGACATCTAACCCAACAAGAAATGAGACATTAATAGAAGAAATTAATCTATTGTATTAGTTCAAACCATTGTCACAAATGTTGATTACGTGAGAAGTGATGATCAAATAATGTAAACATTCTATGACGTCATTAAGAAGCGAGAGTATATGTATATACCATAGCCTCAAAAAAATCGACATACACACGCACTATATCTTCTCGAGGACGAAGAGAGTCAAAAACATTAACAACACAGGAATAGATAGATAAGAACAACAAATAATATCAAAGAAATGATCACAGACATTTTCTTTGCCTTATTCTATGTTTGTCTATAATCATAAAACAAAAAAAAAACAATAATACTTTGGTATCAACCTAAGATCAGCAACAGACTGTATGGTTATTAATTCATGTCGCGTACACAGTCCATTGATTTTATTGCGAATAATGAAAGTGAGAGAACGCGCAGAAAAAAAACCGCGTAAAGAGAGAAACTGACTATTTTCGATCTAGTGGTGTGTGGGTGCGTATGTGTGAATAGAAAAAAAAAGAAGAAGAAAAGAAAAAAAAAAGTCGCGTCTTATCGTCGCAAGCAAACCAAATTGTACTGTGTCAATAGTAATAGAAAAAGAAACAGCAGCATTAATAGTGACTGTGTGTATGCTACACATATTGCTTTTCGATTCAGTCAGATAGTCGTAGGAAGAATGAAATACTATTAGTTTGTGAGATCAAAAAAAGAAAAAGGAAGAGAGAAAGAATGTAGTCGTATCTCATGGGACCACGAGACATATAAAATGATAAATGACTTTTACTTCTAGATTTTCTTTTTTTTTTTTTTTATTATATCTCTTTGATTTGAATAAAGACTATTTTATTACTCTTAATGATGATGCCAATTCTGGATCAGAATCCAGCTGTTCATCATCTTCATGGTTATGGTCATGAAACATTTTATCATCAACAACATGTACCAGAACAATGTGGTAAGATGCAATTGACACTTATCTTACCAAATGGTGTTCCATCTGTTATTAGTGTTGATGCTAGGTAAAAAAAAAAAAGAAAAGAAAGAAAAATATTTCAATTTCGATTAATTAATTGATTTTTATTTATTTTTAGTACACCAATGATGGACTTGTTTGTGCAAGCTACATCATTAAATAAACTTAATCCGAGCAGTTATTCGCTCGTTGTACTTGATTCAAATCATCATATTATTCAGTTCAAGGCTAATCAAACCGTTGGACAGATTGGTATGTTGTTTTCTTTTTCAATTTATTTTTTTGTTTTGTTTAAATAGACAAAAATATGAATAAAAATCTTACTTATTCTTTTAGTTCAAAGCTGTCAGTTACCACAACTTAACGGTAATTTCTTTTTATAATCATTGACTTTTGTTTGTTTATGTCTGCCTGTCTATCTATCCATATTGCTTATTTTATTCTGCTATCTATTTCTTATATTGAACGTTGTTTTTTTTTCCTTTGTTCGTTTTCAGGTTCTTCAACAATTAGTCTTCTTCCTAAGGATACATCACATTCAAATCCTTTATCAAAACCAAAAACTCAACCATTTGAAGTACTTTTTAAATAAATCTATTTTATTCTAATAAATAATGCTTTTATTGTTTTCTTTTTGCTATATCTTAAAATAGATAACAGTTCGTTTACAAATTAATTTACCAGATGGACAAAAAATTTTATTACGTATTGATCCAACATTACCATTATATGAAATAAAAGAACAAATATGTAAACAAAAAAAATATATCGATTCAAATCGATATACATTACGTTTACCAAATAAACTTGATCAACCATTATTACTTGGATCATCATTAGCTGAATATAAAACAAATGAACTTACATTAGTTCGTTTTAAACAAGGTAAATAAATTTTTCAAAAAAAATATATAATATTTCAATATTCATCTATATTTTTAATATTAGATGATCAATATAATAAAAATCAATTACAATCATTTGATCGTCTTTATCGTACACGTTCAGAAAGTCAACCACCAACAGAAACTATTCAAGAAGTTCAAAATGAACAACAAGAATTAACTAATACCAAACAAGTAAAATTTCTTCACATGTCTTTCTATTTTCTTTCGAAAAGAAACGGGTGACAATTTGTAGGAAAATCAGTCAATTTTATTTTGATGATTTGTTTGTGTAGAAATAATGAAAATGATAATAGAAACTCTACCTTATATTTTTAAAATGATCTTAGTAGATGTTTATAGGCCTAGGATCCGATTACATTTTCAATTTCGCTGAGTATTACAAAGGAGGATCCTTGGTTACCAAACTTTACACATGTTTCTTATCGTATGTACTCGTTATTTAATGCAAACTAAACGAATTATATACTAATAAATAGGTCGTGAAAAAATACTTCAAAAATCTATATAACAATCATTTATCAAAAATGTAGAAAAAAAAAGTTCGTATTAAAATACTTGCTGAATACTATTAAAATATGGCGCTAGTATCGGCATTTTTTGACTGAGGGATCAGGACTCCAATTTTGACCGAATATCAAGATTATGAGAAAAGTTTGAAACATGCATTGATCGACGCTATTTATTTGTGCTGGTTTCGAATATTCTATCTATTTTGATTGAAAAGATAATTATTACGACGGAAATTACTGAACACCTGCCAAAAAAATTCTGTTTTTGCTCATCCAACCAAAGCTTTCTTAAGTCTAAAGATGTTCGCAGCTTTTCTTCCTAGCAAATTATACATACATTTATAGTCCATGGAAAATTCTATCGATGGATATAAAATTCAAAGGTAACAAACTGTACTTCAATGCATAGGACATTTTTGATAAATAATTGTTATATATATAGATTTTTGAAGTATTCTTCACGGCCTATCTTTTGATATATAATTCGTTTAGTTTGATTTAAGTAACAAGCACAAACATATCAAGCAACACAAGTAAAATTTAGTAACCAAAGATCGTTCTATGTAATACTCACAAAATTGAAAATATAATTAAGTCCTAGATGCGTCAACATCTACTAAGATCATTTAAAACATATCTGGTATAGTTTCTATTATTATCTCTCTTTATTCCTATACGAACAGATCATCAAAATAAAATTAGTCGATTTCGCTACGAATCATCACTCGTCTTTTATCATCTTAATTTGTTCTTTTTTTTTTTTTTTTTTTGTTTGTTTAGCGTCCAGCAAGTGCTCAATTAAATTCACCTGGTTCACCAACACAAGGTCAAAATGTTACATCATTACCAACACGTTCTACACGACCAATAACATCTCATACTTCACTTCATGCTTATTGGAATGACCCGAATTTTGATACACAATCTCAAACATCGAATACTTCATCAACAACAAAAAAGCGTCGTGCACCTAAAGCACCTGTTTATATTAGTCCAACATTAAATGAACAACAAATTATATTATCTGATCATCATGAAAGTCATGAATCATTAACAGAAAGTCTTAATAGTACAAAACAAAAACGTAAAGCTCCAGTTTTACCAATAACAACTATACCTCAAGAAACTCAAACAGATGAAATTATTGATGAACAACAATTAAAAACAAATGTTGAATCACAAAATATTGAAATAACAATGAATTCTGTTGATCAACAACGTTTATTAAATCTTTTAGCTGAACAAAAAACACCACCAACTGCAAAATTAGTTATAACAACACATTCTACAGATGAAAAACATGTTGAAACACATTCACCAACACCAATTTATTCTCAAATTCAAAAACCTACTAAAGAAATTATACAAACTGAATCGCCATATTCAACAGTACAAGTATCATCAACACCACCTGCTGCTTCTCAACAAGATGAAAAAAGAAATATTTCACCAACAAATTATTCTATTGGTGAAATAGTTCAAGCTGGTATAGCTGAACCTCCACCAAAATCACCTATAAAAACATCAAAAGAATCAACGCCTTTAGGTGGTCTTATTAAAATTATAGATGATCATAATGAACGTGCTGAAATTTATCAAAAAAATGAGAAACAAGCAGAAGATGTATCGTATTTTCGTGTTGCTACAAGTCGTCATGGAAAATTTGAAACCGATAGTCAAGGTTTTGTTAATAATTCAAATAATATTTTCGATTCAACTAATACTAAACAAGAACAACAACCACAAGAACAACAATTAATAAAAACTTCTGAAATAACAACAACAACAACACAAAAATCAGTTCCTGTTGTTGTTCAACAACAAACAAAAGGTAAACAAGCATATGATTTATTAAAAAAATATGAAAAAGAAGAAGAAAATCAACAATCACAACCAATCGATACTGATTATTTAAAAAGCACAATAAATGATAAAGAAAATCCACCAACACCAATACAGGTTTGATTCTTGTTTTGTTTTGTTTTGTCTATTATTTAAATTATATCCTTGTTTTATTTCTTCATTTAGCTTGAAGTTACCGAACGTACAACTCATATTTCAGTAAATAATAAATTCTTTATTTAGTTTTTCACTTGTTTTTATGAAACACGATCTAAAGCCAGTGTTAAAGTATAGGAATAAAAATGTAGACTCCTTCAGTTACAGTTCGTGACACAACACGTTAATATACAATCACAAATTTGCATTATCAATAAAGTCTCATTATAATATATGAACTACTTTTTTATTGCACTTCTGGAGGATTAAGTACAAGGATAGTGAAGAAATGTACTTCAGAATAGATAAGGTGGTAAAAAAGAATTTAACAACAACACATTTTTTATTTTATTTTTCTATAATTTTAACGATCTAGCTCAAATCTAGATAGTGATTTTGAGCTAATTACTTAACATTATAGAATAAAACAATATTCCTGTGATTAGCAAGAGCAACTATATCGTGTTTCATATTTTAATTCCACATAGATTGCACTAACAACATTTAATTTAGGTAACTGTTGAAAGTGATCGAAAACAATTAATAACTCGAGCTTCACCTGTACCACAACAAACATCAAGTTCACCTTCAATTTTAGCACCGAAACCATTCGGTAAGACTATAACAGAATATCGTACTATTAGACGAATAGGTAATGATGGTGAAACAACAACAACGACGACTGTACGTACAGAAACAGTACCAAAGACAACTGACGATCATAAACAGTTAACATCAACTGATAATGTTGAGCAAACAAATTTAAATCCTACAACACAACATGAATCATTAATGGAATCAGGTCGACAATTTGGTGGTTCAGAAAATTTAAATAAAAACTAAATTCTTCTTCTTTTTTCGCCTAGTCACTTATAATATTAACTTGTAGCTTTTTTTTCCGGTGCTCTTCAATGCTTAACAAGGAAGTATCCTTAGCTTACGAACAGTGGTCATCAACGAAAAATTAATATGGAAAAAATTTAATAATAACTTAATGTACAGTTGTCAAGTTTTTTTTCTGTCTTTTCTTTTTAATTTTCATATTCTCGTTACTGTTGTGCTTGTTATATTTGTCTTGTCTTTTTTTTTCTCTATATGTCTATATGTGTTTGTGTCCTATGTAGTTGTCACAACGAGTAAGTTCGTATATGTTTATTTGGAATTCTTTTTTTTTTTTTCTTTTTCAACTAAAACCAAATAAAATCTCACCCGTTCTTATGAATTATAAGGATATAGCATTAATCGAATTCTTTTTTTTTTGTTGACAAAAAATGATGAATAATCATCATTGAAAAAGAGAATTTGATAGAAAAACTTGGTTCACGTTGATAAGTTGGAAGTGAATATTTTGAAAGTTTATTATTTAACTTATTTTACAAGAAAATTGCTTATTGTGAAAAGTATTAGAAGTTTATGAAAACAAACATCAATTATAGAAAGTTGATGAATAAGTTGTAATCGGAGAGTTGTGATACGAATGTATATTCTGGAATAGTTGTCTGTAAACCGGAATTGGGACTGAAAAAAATTGGCTCCACATGTCTCTAGTCAAGGTTTACATTTAATATTAATATGTGGTAGTACGATTGCATATAAAAATTAACAGAAACATTCGATAATTGTCTTCAGTATTAAGCCTATATAATACTCTCAATGTTGATTTTCAATATCACTTCTCCAAAAATATTTTCTCTTGTTTTCTTCATATATGTTCGTTTTTAATAAGCATCTACCTAAACTCAATAACAGAATTTGAATATTTCAAATCTATCTCATTGATTATGACTTATATTAATATACTGTAGAGAAGAATGTCTGCCTTTGACAACTAGATATAGAATTATCCAATGAACCGTTTAATTTGATAAGAAATTAAAAGAAAACTGAAACTCATTGGATTTATTTTTGTTGATTGACTCTAGCAGGTAATCTAGTAATATTACCGAAACCTTTCTTTTGACATTATCTAGTATTATTCTTCTACTTCAATATTCTACCGACGCAAAAAATGATATGTCACGTAGCTCAATAAAGAAGGGCATTTGTCCTCATTTAGGCAAAAAAAGAACGACCCTGACGGTTTGGGTGCATCTCTAATCTTGCCTGTTTTCATTATATCTATGGTAAAATATCCCCTGCTACGTATTCATATGTTTGATAAAAGCAAGTAAACATTACTCAATTGTTTATATTCGAAAATGCATTTAGATTAATATATAACTAATTATTATAAAAGAATGAACATTGATAAACATATACATATTTATCTATTAGTTGTAGGATTATTTTTCTTTGTTCATTGCTTGTTTTTTGTATAGAACAATATACTAGTTGAACTGATTTAGAAGAAAAGAATATCAACAAAGGAACAAAAGAACAGATTAGTTTCCATTCAAAACAGTTTTGACCTCCTAATGATATTTTATAATGTTATCAATTTAATTATACCAAGTTCCGTTGACGTGATAAGCATTTAATTCGGAATGTTTAAGGGAGAGAAGAAAACAGAAATCGATAGACAAAATTCTTAAAACATTCAGACAAGAAAAAAAAAACGACTTTTTTTTTTGTTTTCTTACTAATCAACACATAACATTATTTTAAATCATGAAAGGTAATATATTTTATTGTTACTTATATAAACAAAAAATATTATCATTATTTAGCTTTAATATCATATTCTAAACAAATGGCTGACTCTTGTACATCAACATATAATATATCATCTGTAGGAGCTAATGGTAAATATCAAATAAAACTAAACAAAAAAACAATTAAATTTATATTTTCATAAATTTTATTTACTATTTAGATTCATATTGTCCGGCACTTTTTGATCGTATTGCTTGTTGGCCACCAACAGAACCTGGTGTACGTCGTTATATATCTTGTCCCAGTAATGTTTTTCCAAACTCTAGTTCAGATGGTATAGATATTTTTATAATTGAATATGTTAATAGTAATAAAAATTTTCTTATAGCTTATGCTACACGATTATGTACAAATCAATCTCGATGGGAAGATAAAAGTCACTATGGTTTATGTATTGGATGTTCACCTGATGAACTTTCTAATTCAGTGTGTATTAATAAATAAAAAAACAAACAAATCAATCAGTAGAAACGTTTTTTTTTTTGGTTAATTTTAGAGTAGAACAAATACATTTTCATTACCTGCAGCTTATATCGTTACAAGACGATATTTTATTGTTTGTGCAAATGGTCTTTCAATTATTCTTCTTGCTTGTGGTATCCTTATTTTACTTGGCAATAGGTTTGTCAATAGATATAATACTAACAAGAGTATTCCGAGATTACCAGGATTGGGAAGAGGGGGAGGGGAGGGGGCGCTGATGAAAGATTTTTGCGATTGCAGAGTCATTCTCTGCTTCGGATACCCATGAATATTAACATTTCGATTTTATTATTTTAGTCGTCTTCGACAATGTTCTCGAAATATTCTTCATGTAAATGTTTTTCTTGTTTTTCTCATTCGATCAGCAATTCAACTTATTGCTGAACTTCGTATGAGTCGAGGTTATTTTGCTCATAATGTATTTGATCGAACTGATGCATGTAATCGAACAACAACTTATTTTAAAGAAGATCAAGTGAGAAATTTTTATTCTTTCTATAAAGACAAAATAAACTGTTTTCAATACATACACATATAAACGAAATGAAATTTGTTTTTTTATTTTTAGTTACTCGATTGTAAATTATTTACTATTTTAATGAATTATATCAATAGTAGTGTTTCACATTGGTTTGTTTTTTGTGAAGCATTTTATTTATTTCGTCTTTTACGAGCTAAAGCATATAAAGATCGTGTTCGATGGTATATATTAACCGGTTGGTGTGAGTATTTCTTTATTAAATATATTGTTTATTCATTGTCAAAAGAAAAAAAAACATATCATTCTTATAGTAGCTCCACTTATTTTAACAATACTTACATATACAACACGTTATATGAAAAAAACTGATTTACATACATGTTGGTTTGAACCATCAACTTATGATTGGATTCTTCATGGACCAAATGTTATATTACAAATTGTAAGTTTAATAATGATAAATTTCTTTTGTTTCTTTTTGACGCTTTGTTTTTTTTTTGGTTTAGTTTAATTTTATTATATTTATTTATATATGTGTATTACTTGCACGAAAACTTAATAAAACTTATCGAACAGCAGCTTTTTCTGATCGAAGACGTTTTGCTAAATATAGGTAAAATAAATTGTTTCAATAAAGAAGAAGAAAAAAAAAATATCTGAAATTAAATTTCTTTAGTCGATTAACACGTTCAACATTAATATTATTACCTGTATTTGGTATACATTATTTTTTATTTATGTGGAATACAAAACCATTTTTAATTTCAAATTTAATTCTTATTCATCTTACTGTACATACAGTAGCATCATCACTTCAAGTAATTGAAAGAAGAAGAAAAAAATTAATTTTTTTATTTTGTTTTGTTTTGATTTTTTGCAAGGGTTTAATTGTTGCATTAATTTATACATTAATTAATGCTGAAGTTCAACGTGAAATGTTTCGTAGTTTTGATCGATGTTTAACAAGAAATAATACAAGATGGCAACAACCATATTTATTTCGAAATTATATGAATAAATTAGATAATGATCGTTTATATTCACTTGGATATCCAGTACGATCAACACCCGTTCAATATCGTCAAAAATCACAATTAACTGGAGTTATACAATATCATCGTTGTGGAAATCAACATAAATTTAGTTTAAGTAATCCAAGTCAACAAAATTCAATAAATACAGCAACAGCTATAGCAAAAGAATTATCATTATTAAATTCAACAGCAACTCGTCGACAATCGTTAGTTAACATACAGAATAATCCTGTTTATTTTACTTGATATCAACGAAAAGACTTTTTTTTGTGAAACACAATCTTAAAAGGAGTGTTGAAGTATATAAGGTGGAAATTTTCACTCCTCCCCCTCCCGCCCCTTCTACACACCGTGACAGACGTAGTTGACATACGATCATAGCTCGTATATCAATAACTTCTTGTCACTACTTTGTTATTGTATGTATAGAGGATTAAGTAAAAGGACGGTGAAGAAATATGCCCCGAAATAGATTAAATAAAACAATCTCCTTGTAATTAGCAAGAGCAGTTATATTGTGTTTCACATTTTAATCCCGCTGGGATTGCGTTAACAAATTTTTTTGAATTAAATGAGAAATTGTTTATTTTTGTGGTGTTAATGTTGTTGTCGTGTTAAAGAAAAAAGATAAGTGTAGAATTTTATTTTATGTATACCTATTCATTTTTTTTGTATGTATGTATATATATATATATAAACAATCAATCAGTGTTGTATCTTGTAATATATGATCGAGAAGTCACTTTTCTATATTATAGTTGTTCATTTATAAATTTGTGTATTTTCAGAATTGCCATAAGTACTTCATGTTGCCATTTCGCAGTGGAAGAAAATGTCTACTCCATTTGGGTCTTCGAGTTACTGCTGCCATAAACTGATCGTATAACTAAAATGAACCATGATTTTCAATAGAGCTTGTATAATCTTTGTAGAAACAATTATAATGAATAATAGTAGTAAAGAGTCAAGCAAGGAATATTAATATCCATTTTATTCATTCAGTTTTGTATGCTTATTTTCATTTTTTAATATCGAAATAAGATTCGATGAATCTCTTATTATTTTTTCTATCATATTTGACTAACATTTATTATATCTAGAACAAACTTAGATTCAAGTTTTTACTGAATCGATGATAACAATAATCTTCATTCAAATTTCGACAAAGAAGAAAAAGAAATAAAAATATTTGACGAGTCAGATTCACAAACAGCAACCATGGCTGAAAAATTTTGTAGTTTTCTTGAGTAATCAACTAAAAATTTTAAAGAAAGAAAATTTATCATTAAAATCGAAATGACATTCTAATTATAACAAGAAACAGATAATGACTCTCAAAGTATGTACTGTTTTCAAATACATTGTCTTTCTGTCTTGCTCATATATGTTTGTCTTCAATCATTGCAATAGAATATTGTAATTGAATGCTACTTCTCAGTTCCGATCAACATCTGATTCTTTCCAAAAGAAAACACAGATCGAAATGAAAGTCATTGGTCAACAACAGAAACGAAAAATCGAAGTCCTACAATCTCTATCCAAGGATTGTTCATTAATTCTTCAGGATCAATCGATATTTACCAACATTGATCATAATTCAACAATTATTAATGAAGATCGATTGATTCGAACGTTGCTGAGATTAAAGAAAGAAGGATTCATTACCTATGATGAATATCATTAATCAAGATCTGTAGGACCAAGACAAGTTCGCCTCTATAAATTACTAAAACTGAACAAACCCAATTTTCCATTAAGACCAGTCATATAAGCTATAAAGAGGATGTGGGATGTATGTATTTGGACCAGTTGTACATAAAACGAGTATGTACAAGAGGCTTATTTGTTAGTTAAATCAATGGTTAGAATGATAATAATGTCAAATTAAGAAAACTGGAGTAAGAAAATGAGAAAACAACAACCAAATAGCAACAAGACGAACAAAAATCAGAGCGTTAGTAAAAAAAAGGAAAAAAATTTGTTCGATGTGCAGTTATAAATGAGACAAATCGTTTCGCTAGCGATCGATTACCCTTAGAAAACAATTAAAGAAGACATGTGAATTCCACATGTTAACCCTTAAAGGGCTATGCTGAGAACCTTTTTCAATGATTTGTTCATATCATCATTAAGATAGTTAATAAATACTGCCTAGATTATTATCAATCACATCATTTTATCTTGGGACAGAAATACCAACTCATATAATGCTAACTATTCTAACAAGGACATAGTGCTTGAACACATTATAATACATAGATTCATAGTAAAAAAAACAGGCAAGTATAAATAAGACTAATCGTAGAATTTACTTATGGATTTAACAGAGTGTGGTCCATTTTCTATTATAGCATTACAGAATCGCGACATTTGTGTAATCAAAATACAAGTAGTTTTAGAAGGATGATTAGATATATTATAAATAGAATGCATACGATTGCAAAGATAGTTTGCATATTAAATTTAAATGATAATTATCAAACAATTTTTTGAATTGTCAGACAAAACAATGGACTTTTTTACTACTCACTGTTGTTTTTCATTGGTATTTTTAAAGTAAAACTCAAAATTTTCTTGGATTCCGTTAGAAAGAAGATATTTTTTCTCCTTCTAACATAAAAATAACATATCTCTGTCAATATTAAATCCTTCAAGTTGTGATGCAACCATGATATGAAATTGGGATTAGTTTATACGAAGGCTTGATGATAGTATTCATGCATAATTAAGAGTATTAAAATTTGATTTACACATACCATATTCAATAATCCTTTGTTATCAATTCAATGACAAAGCAAACTTTAGAAAAAAAAGAAAAAAAACTAAAATACTCATCATAATTCTTTAAAAATCTTTCGAATACAAAGTTTCTTCAAATCTTATATTAGAAGATAAGACAAAGAGAGAAAAAATATTTAAAAAAAAAGCAGATATTAAATTGTTTTCGTTTCATTTTGATAATATAAGTAACCAACGTCGACTAATAACCTATATTTATTTTCAACAAAATGAAAATAGTTATTTGTCTATGTCTTATACTTTATTGGTTAAGTTTTCCTGTTTATCCTTTTGGTCATTCATTATTACCACTTTTTTCTCTTGATCCATCTTATATAAATATAAATCATGGTTCATATGGTTCAGCACCAAAATATATTCATGAAAAACTTCGAGAATACCAATTAAAAGCTGAACGTAATCCTGATCGATGGTTTCGTTTAGATGTTCAAATTGAAATGGAAAACTTACGAAAAAAATTAAGTAAATATGTTAATTGTGATCCAGATGATCTAGTTATACTTGATAATGTATCAGCTGGAATAAATTCAATTCTTAAATCATTAAAATTTCAATCAAATGAAACTATTTTATATTATAATATTGCATATGGAATGGTTAAATTAACATTACAATATCTTTCAACAGAAATTTTTACTCAGAAACAAATTATACAAATAGAACTTAATCATCAAACTATTCAAAATACAAATTTATTATTAAAAAAAACTCAAGATATAATAAATAAAATAAAAAATGTTAAATTAATTATTTTTGATCATATTAGTTCAACACCAGCAATATTATTTGATATTGAATCAATGTTAAAATATTTTCATAGTCAAGGAATTTTAACACTTATTGATGGTGCACATGCTATTGGTGCAATTGAACTTAATTTAACAAAATTAAATCCAGATTTTTATTTATCTAATACACATAAATGGTTGTATACTCATCGAAGTTCTTGTTTACTTTATATAAAAAAAGATCTTCAAAAATTAATTCATCCAATAATAACATCATTTGGTTATTTACAATCATTTCAAAATGAATTTTTTTGGCTTGGAACAAAAGATTATAGTTCTTATTTGACTATATCAGATGCATTAGATTTTCGACAAACAATTGCAAATGAAATAGATATTTATAATTATAATCATCAATTAGCTATTCAAGCTGGATATTTACTTGCACAAATGTGGAATAGTTCAATATTAATATCAAATGAAAAATTTATAAGTACAATGAATAATATAGAATTACCTTTAATTATTAATACATTAGATAAAATGAATATTTTATATCAAAAATTAATAAATCAATATAATATATTTTTACCAATGATTGAATTTGATAAGAAATTTTATTGTCGAATTAGTGCACAAATATATATGGAATTAAATGATTATCAAACTGTTGGAAAGATTGTTTTAGATGCTATTTCAACTATAAACTTTTTGCCAAGTTTAAAATAAACAATAGATAATTTTTACTTTGTTTAATCAATTTTTTTATTCAATAAAACTATCCCTATGTTTTACCGGCTTTACTATAGATAGATTATGTTCATCATGTAATGCAAATTGGATAAAAATTGGCGATAATGCGAACAAACATGAGACTTGAGTTGTTTTGTGACAGAATTGTAAATGAATTTTCGAATTTCATAATTAGAAAATACAAACAACAAATCTTTTAAACTGATCACTGTTCTTTTATCCTAATCTACCTTAGTGTAGAAAAGAAAACAGATGGATCAATTTCTTTCCAGTTTCTAATATAAGTATTTAAAGAATAAATTTCAACTTGAGGATGGGGTATGGGTGAAACAAAGGTTCATATCCTACTCTCCACACCCCTATTTATTTTTATTTTAGTAGAATATCTATTTCATTATTTTCTCTTACTCAAATATGACAACAAAGACACTACTTGATCAATGGGACAGAAGTATTCAAGTAATGACATGGTCAAACAATGGTCCATCATTCTTTCTTGAACTGGGTGAAGAAGGAAGTCATGTTATTTATCAAGCAGCCAACGTTCTCACTGTGGTGAATTTTCGAACTTGCCACGATGTTAACCTTCATCTAACTGATAATAAAATATTACTTGCTACTCATGACAATTTTCTTTCGCCGATAAATATCGCTTTAATTACAAACGATGGAACAACGCCGATAACGACACACAATGATCAGTTAATCGCCAAAATATATCTTAGTTATGGTTATAAACAATTTTCATTTTTAGGAGCACGAAATAAAACTGTTTCAGACTGCCATTTAGCACTAGTGAATTTCACTGTTGGGAAAGTACCTCTTGCTTTTTTTAATTCACGGTGGTCCACCGAATAGTTGGTATGGAACATGGAGTCGGGAATGGAATTTTCAAGCGTTTGCTGCACAAGAATAAGCAGTTATTGCCATTCTTTTTTTAATTAGGACTTAGTACCGCTCTCAAAACAATATCTATACATTGATGAAAATCGAGCTATGACATTGGATGCTAATTATGGCGCATTTATGATCAACTGGATAGCTGGACATCCAGAAATGAGTCGTCGTTTTCGAGTTCTCATATGTCATATGAGATTATGGACTAAATAAACTATTTTTTTTCTCCAATTTGTCAACAATAAACATACCATTTTTTACTAAAATTATTCTATTATTTTTATCTTCAATGAATAAACTTTATCAAAATTGAACGGGAAGTTTTCATTTTTTCTTGATCTTCTTCTTTTTTACATGACCCACTTCATGTACTCTTCTGCTATTTGTCCTTTCGGCAGTCATCATATCATTAATTTGTCAACCATTGTTCAGTTTCGTATTAGATTTGTAATAATTTCTAAATCGAGCAACTACTCACAATATACAATTTTTGCAAGTATTAATTTATTATATCAATAAAATAATTCATATTCAATATAAAATATTTTCTATTTCACCGACGAATACTTTTGACATAGAGTCGTCTTCTTTTTTTTCTAGGCAGTACTTTGTCTAAAAAAAAAGTGGTCGGAATGTAAGTGAAGAATTTTTTAAATTATTTATAACATAAAATTAATTGAAAAACTTTCAGTTATTATTGATCCATAAAGGTTTTACATGTAAGAAAATACTTAGAATTCAACTATGGTCACGATAGACAATAGTGTTCTGTTGATCTATTGTTTAGACGTCTTATGAGTCACATAATATACAAATTTTCAAGAAAACTTCTTTTTCGCTTATGAAAAAGATGTTTGACTCATATTTTTTATGATTCATTCATTTGTAGAAAGAAGAAAATGAATGTAATAATGATTGCACAATGTCAAAGAAATATTCAAATATATAAAAAAAAAATAAATGTTTAAGATGAGAAAATTGTAAATTAAAGAAAAAATGGAAGTCGAAAATGATATTTTTTCAAATAAATCGTATCTTAAAAAAATAAATAAAAATTTTACTGATTTAATTGAATTAATTCAATCAAATTTTAAGCCATTATTATTATTATTATCTTCAAAAGAATGTTTAGAAATAAAAGAAATTTCATTTGAATATTTACAAGAATTTAATGGATCAAATCAAAATCGACAAATTGATTTATTATCCATGATAAATGATTTTCATAAATTATGTTTATTTTTATCATTGAATCCATTATCTTATGTTTCACATTATTTTATCGAAGAACTTTATCAATTAGCATTGAATAAATTACAAGTTAAACAGCATTTAGGTTATTTTCGATTTCAAGATTTTATTTTGTTTACGAAAAAATCTTTTTTTTGTTTTGTTTTTGTTTTAGCATTTTATTGCGAAGATATTCTATTAACATTGGCTGTTTGTTATGATGATGATCTTCGATTTTCTTGTTTCAAATTAATTAGTTTATTGATGAATGAAAGTCAACCAACGACTAAAGATAGACTAGCATATTTAAATAGAATATGTTATGAATCTCTATATGATTTTCATATTTATTATGATAAAATAAAATCTTTTACAATTGAATCAAAAATAATTGATTTAACAAAACAAGATATCAATGATTTAATCAATAAACAATTTATTAGAAAAGATGTAGAAGAAAAAATTATCGAAGCTATTTATCAATTAGGTGGATATGTTTTCATTAAAATGCATAGAAGTCCAAAAGATGCTTATCAAAGTAAGGTACTTTTTTGTTTATATTAACTTTCATTCGTTTTCTATCCCTTTTTCCTTGCGAATCGGCATTCAAGTTCGTTCAGTAACTTATTCCACTGCGTTCAATCTTGTGATAACATTTCTTGATATTTTTCTTGTTGATTTCAACTAATTTTACGAGTGAAATTGCCATTTCTCTCACACTATTAATGTTTGTATAAAGAATAGCGGGTAGAAATTTTTTAAAATAACTTTTGATGTAAACAAGATCGAGAGCTACAGTTATCACTTTTCGGAGCACGAGATAAAGACGCTTTGAATCGTATTGTAAAAGTTTTTCTGACTTGCTCTCTTCTAAGGTTTTTCAATCGGCTTTTTTGAAAAGCAATGTATCCAATGAGATGACTATTGTCAATATTCAATAGTCAGGTATGCATTCAAACTACCAATGGAAGATTGACAAAATTGTGTAAGTTTCACATTTTTAGATTTAGTTATTCAGAAGCCATAGATATTCTAGTCAGTATTCTTGGCAGATTTTTCAAGCGAGTCTTTTAAAAAAAAATCACTTTGTTGCTTTTTTTCTTACGTTAGAAGAAATCATTTTTCGAATACTCTTTATAATGATAAAAACCACAGTATTCTATCTTGTGTTTATCAAAGGTTCTTCAAAACATACCCATCCACCCTTTTTCTTAAATGAGCTTTAAGATAGTTGGCGAGGCTATCAATAGTTGTTTTGTCTTGATTGTTAGTTAGTTAGTACCCATAACTTGTATCAGGTTCAATCCGACCGACTACAATACGTTCGAATATGATCTCCATTCGCAAGCTTGACTCCAGAGACATGTCCCAATATTCTATGTTTGTGCAAGCTACGAAGATTGTTTGCTTTATATATCATGAGGATTTTGCAGCGATTTGTTAGTGTAACATAGGAAATATGGCAAGTAGGTTTGAGTTGTGTTGTCTTCGTGATATAAATATAAATGTTTATTATTTAAGATCTCTGTAAAGAAATCAACGATGAATGGTCTCGTTATTGGAATTTAAAATCAGAGGAAGATGCTCGTTTATACTTTATGAGAGTTGAAAATATATATCAATTAAAATTACTTTTTAAAACAAGTGATCGTCTTCATGAAGATCTTAAACAAATCGATTCTGATGGAAAATTAATTTTACGTAAATGGATTAACTCCATACCAAATGAATATCGATGTTTTGTTTGTAATAGACAATTAAATGCTGTTTCAACATATCAATTTAATCAACAATCAATTAACAATGAAAAACAAATAAAAGATTTAATTAATTCAAAATCGTTTGAAGATATTATTTTAAAAATACCATATAGTCATGCTGTTGTAGATTGTTCTATAGATCTAACTAATTCGAAAGTGACTATTATAGAAGTTAATCCATTTAGTAAACGATCATCAGCAGCGAAATTTTCATGGACTATAGATAAATATATTTTATATTATTATTATCAGAATAATCAATCTGTCTTTATTAAATTATAAATATTCTTTTTTTTTTTTGTTAAATATGTTTATCTAATAATAATTGCAAATTATTATTTTATTTACAATAATGAATATCGATAAAAAAATCATATTATCTTCATTGATTTGTTTCTTATAATATCTATGAATCGAATGATAAACATAATAATTGATATACGAAATCGGAGAATTTTAGATATTAGGATTAATTTCGACTATCGACATTTCCTATTAACATGGATATTACTCTTCGCACATGAAAAAAGAATTTGAAAGTCTTATTAGAAAAAAGCAACTATTACATTATTCTAATTTGACAATAAAATCTTGTAGAATTCCCTCATATAAGTTTGATGGATAGTTTATACCTAAAGAATATTTTAAATGTTGATATCAGTCAGAAATAATTGTAATATTGATTAAAGTATGCATGGTAGCATAATAGAAGAAAAGTAATGTACTTGTCTTTAGCATGAAAGTATTCTAAATTAATCTAGTCGTTTTTCCTTACTTGGTTTTTTTCTCTTCTCTTAATAATGATCCGTAGTGAGCATATATGGAATGTATAGCATAAAATAGCAAAATATAGAAAATTGAGTTATTTAAATAATATTTTTTTAAATTAATTTTTTCTATTACCTTGATTGAAGTAGAAAAAAAAGAGAATAATATATATATCTTATCTTTTTTGAAATGTGTTAAAAAAATTAAGTGTTACAAAATCAATTTATCTATCATCAGAAATGCAATAATTATATAATGACGTGTGTCAAAGAAAAGTTTTAATGATAATATTCTCGGTTTTGTTTCATTTTCTATTTGTTTCAGTGATATTTTTTTCTTGATCTTCAGGGGTTATTCTACCTCTTGAACTCTATAGAGTATTCATTTAAGGAAAGTGCATCTTGTTTTCTTTGAGAAGAGCATTACAAATATTTTATTTGTACAAACTTTGATATTATTTATTAAAAAAATATCCAATAGCAAGTGAAAATAAGTTGTGTCTCGAATGAGAAGCTCTTATACACTTAATTAAAATTTTGAAGAGTGATTGATCTAGATATTAAAAAAAAAGACTAAACGAGTCCCTATGAAAATTTTCTGGTGATGTGTATATTCTAGAGATGGGCAAGTTAAGATAAGTCAAATCAGACTTGTCTTGACTTGACCTGAACCTCAAAAACTTCTGACTCGTACATCTTGGGTATATTTCATCTGAAGTTAGTATCGTTGCCGTGTTTTTTTTTGAGAAATGTACTCTAAATATTCTTAGATAAATGTTTAAGTTCCTAAGAAATATTTTGCACTAATGTAGAAGGATATGATTTGATTCTGAGAAGAACTGGAAATAGAACAAGAATAAGAGTACTGTCATTAGAAATATGCGTTTAAAATATTCTATACACAGCACAAAAAAAAAATTCTTCATACGAGGTTCAGAAATCCATCCTTCTTCTTATTATATGCTAGATCACGATTTTCAAAGATGAAATCTTTTTTGAACAATGAGATTCCAAATTTGCTTGAGATGGTTCAGTGTTCACCTGTTTCTGTTTTTATTATACACATATAAATATCTTTGTAAGCGAAGAATTGCAATTTTTCTTTCATATAAAACGCGAATGTTGACCATTAAGAATTTGAACATATTTCCAAAATAAAAAAAATATTATAAAGAAGACGAATGTTAATCCTTGTCTGGCGGAAATAATTAGACAAAGTTTGTGAAATATATGAAAATGAATTTGACATGTTTTGTTTTCTAAATTATGACACCATTTTTATTTTGTATTATACCGAGTGGCCCAAAAGTAAGGAAAAATAATGGGTATCTAATAATAACTGATGAAAAACTGTTAATGATATTTTTCATACTTTTTATTGATGTAGAGAGCTAAAACTTTCAGAAATAAAAGGTGTTAATTAGATATATACGTAATAAAAATTTCAGCTCTTTTCATCAATAAAAAGTATGAAAAATATCATTAACAGTTTTTCATCAGTTATTATGGGAATACCCATTATTTTTCCTTACTTTTGGGCCACCCGGTAGTTATTGACAATACTATAGAACATAATAATGATCTTATAACTGATGGATATATATGAACGCTTTTCGTCGATCATTTCAGTGTACCAACTAATAAGAAGAGAAATACAGTTTTAATGTGTCGTTAAGTGACATTTGGAATAAATTGATTTTTGTCTCCTTCAATACAGTATGTTAATGAAAACATTATTTTTTTCTTTTATTTTGATCACATAAAAAACACATCTGCTAAATGGTGAGGACAAAACAGTCAAGATTGAGAAAAACATAAGGAAGAGTTTATTTTAAAAGAGTGTTAATTCTATCACTGTGCTCATTATTTTTCAAATCGATGCTCGGGTGAGAATGTGGGTGTAGAAGAGGGTGTGCGTGTGAGTGTCTATGTGTGAATGTGGGTGTAGGTGTGAGTGTGAGCATGGACGTGGATATAAAGGAAAGACCTATCCCCACACCAACACGTGCATCCTAAGAATCCTTAGAGCATTTCTGTGGCATACCATTGGAGTGCGATGAAATGCGAAATGTTCGCATTTTCTCTTGGGTTCCGAAAATAGTTAGAGTAGCTCTATTGTGTTTTACATTTTAATTCAACACGAATAACTCTAACAGTTTTTCTTCTAGTTTTCTTTATCTTTGCTTTTTAATGAATATTTTAAGCAAGGGGTAAATAGCAGAGACTTCAGCCGTGAAGTCTCATGAAGTCTTGAAAGTCTTTCAAAATCTTCTGAAGTCTTATGAAGTCTCATGTATTCTCATAAAGTCTCTTGAAGTCTCTGAAGTTTCATAAAGTCTTATGAAGTTTCATGAAGTCTAATAAAGTCTCATGAAGTCTTATGAAGTCTCATGAAGTCTCATGAAGTCTCTTGAAGTCTAATGAAGTCTCATGAATTCTTTTGGAAGTTTTGAAATACATTTAGTGCATGAAAATTCATAAGAAACCAATGAAATTGTCTTATTTTCGACGGTCTTATTTTAGCAGAAAGATGAACCTTTTATTGTTTTTTTTTCAATGTGCTGGAAAAAAATTCAAGTTTGTTAGATCTTAGAAAACATGATAGTTAATAACTGAATGCTTTTTGAATGAAGTGATTTATTTTTATAAGAAATGTTCCATCTATTCGATGTCAATCTTATGAAGAATTTTATTCCTTTTTGTTTGTTTCTATCACTCGTGATAATCTATCAGCCGATAAACGGCTAGCTTTATCGGTCAATAACCAACAAGCCGTTTGCTTGTGTATAAATTTAGTCTTGTTATTTATTTGCACCGGAAAATAGGAGTTTTTCAATGCTGGATTAATCGAATCAAATATACGCGTACCAGTAAAGTTTATTTTCTCTGTTTTAATTTCATCAACGCTTGTGTCATTGCCATATCTTTATTCTAGATATGGATATACTGCGAGAAACAACTCTCAGAAACTAGAAACGCCTTTGTAATCTCTATATGATTAGTTTTGTTTTTTGCATGTTATGGAAGTTTCATGTAATTTCTATAAGGTTTTTTGATACTCATAGAATCTGCCTCTTGAAGTCTTGTGAAGTCCTATGAAGTTTTATGAAGTCTAGCGAAGTCTTGTGAAGTTTTATGAAGTCTTATGAAGTTTTGCGAAGTCTGGCGAAGTCTTGTAAAGTTTTATGAAGTCTTGTGAAGTCTTATAAAGTCTCAAGAAGTCCTACAAAGTCTGTGAAGTCTCACAAAATCCGTGAAGTCTCATGAAGTCCGTTAAGTCTCACGAAGTCTGTGAAGTGTCACGAAGTCTTTGGAAATCCTCTGAAGTCCCATGAAATCCTATGAAGTCTTGTGAAGTCCCCTGAAGTCCTACAAAGTCTTATGAAGTCTTGTGAAAATATGAAGTCACTGTGGTTGAAGTCTTGAAGTCCGCAGTTTCCCCCTTGGTGACAATTATGAAGAATGGGTTTTTGAGGAGTATTATTTGATCAAAAAAGAGTCTTTGTGAGTCTCATTCCCTACTATAAAAAGGGTTGCAATACGTGCTCCTGGTCATTTGAAATGAGAGTCCGGTATGAGTAACAAGTATGAACAATACATTTTTGAGTAGTATTATTTGATCAAAAAAGAGTCTTTTGAGTCTCACCTCCTACTTTATAAAGGGCCGCAACACGTGCTCGTGGCGATTTCAATTGAGAGTTACATATGAGTGACAAGTATGAAGAATGGATTTTGAGAGGTATTATTCCATCAAAAAATAGTCTGTTTTATTGTTTTTGAGTCTCATCTTACTATATAAGGAGTTGCAGCAGGAGTCGGTGGTCATTTGAATATAGAGTTAGGTATGAGTAACAAGTATGAACAACGAATTTTTGAAGAGTATTATTTGATTCGAAAAGAGTTTTTTGCAGTCTGCTTGAGTCTGACGCCCTACTATATAAATGGCTGCACTCGTGCTGGTGGTGGTTTCAGTTGAGAAGAACATCAGAGTAAAAAGTATGAACAATCGATTTTTTAGCGGATGGTTTGATGAAAAAACGTTTTTTTCCGTATTTTTGAGTTCCGCTCCTGTCATTATACAGACGCGCACGGTGAGATGTGTGCTGTTGCGGTGTACAAAGAATCACGAACAAGAATGATGAGCAGCTGATTTCGGTTATTGAAGTGTAGTCATTTGGATAGCTTTTCTTTTGCGGTCCCTACGTAGTCTCTAAGGAAGAATCCTGCTTCATTTTCGTATATATGTAAAGAAATTTTCCACCATACGACCGATTTAAAAAGAAACCACAATGCGTCAACGTTTTGTGTTTAACACAAAGCGTTTCATTAGAGAATATCCCCAAACGCAAACATTCACTAGAATACAATCCTGCCTTTGAATGAAAAAATGATTAATGCTCTTTTCACATCTGCTTTTATAGTTTTCCACCTCATAGAAAGATCTTGCAAAAAGTCTCTGGAACCTAGAAAACGACCTATTTTCAAACTTTTGCGCACTAACAAATCTCACAAGAAAAGTCTTCATAGCTCTCAAACAGAATGTTTCGTACCTATTCGTAATCGTCAGAAGAACCCCAAAGAACTCTCGCAAGGTGCTAGACTGCTCCCCGTCGAGTCTTTTTTCAACTGTTTCACACTATTATAAGGAGTTCTCTTCCGGCGGAAAACTTATCAAAAGCTTCCCGAAACATCTTTTTCTCTGGGCCCTTAAAAGTCCAAAAAAGAGTCGATTAAGACTCGATTCAATCTTTTGTGCCCAAAGAAAAAGACATTTTGAGACTATTTCAGTCTTTTGAATGATCTCTCTCCAACCGAAAAAGGTCTCAAATAGTGTCAAAAGATCTTTTTCTCTTGGCGCAGAAGGTCTCAATCGAGTCTTCTCGAGACTTTTTCAGACTCTTTTTGCGACTTTTGAAGCCCAAAGAAAAAGACTTTTTCAGACTTTTCTGAGACTTTTTTTCTCGGAGAAAAGCCCTTGAAAAAGTCTCAATAAATAAGTCTAAAAAATTTCCAATAAATAAGTCTCAAAAATTCCCAATAAATAAGTCTCAAAAAGTCTCAACGAATAAGTCTCAATCAGTCTCAAAAAGTCTCAA
>CAJNOL010001148.1:0-45685 GCA_905250125.1 Rotaria sordida | reverse complement strand
CAAAAAGTCTCAACGAATAAGTCTCAATCAGTCTCAAAAAGTCTCAACGAATAAGTCTCAATCAGTCTCAGAAAGTCTCAATAAATAAGTCTCAATCAGTCTCAAAAAGTCTCAAAACGGCCAGGTGTTTGTTTGCGTGCTGGAGAAGGTAGGGGCGTATACGGTGGTGTTACTGTCGTAAACGGTATTGTATGCGATCTTGCGCGTCGGCATCAGCGCTGTGTCCCGCTGTGATTACGGTCGTACACGATCGCCGTATTATGCCGTATACGACATGGCGAAATACGGTCGGAATACGGTCCCTGGAAATACGGCGGGTTTACGGCCGTTTATGGCCGTATACGGCCGCTTACGCCACCGTATACGGCTGTTTACGTCACCGTAAACGGCCGTATACGACTATTTCTAGTTGCTGTAATGCTCGTTCTGGGTTGTCACTCTTTGATAATAAATAAGATATATAAAAAGAAAGAAAAGAGAGTAGAACACAATTATTACGATGCACGTGGTTGGTGTTGATGTTGGAGGCACAAACACAGGTAAGTATCTTTTGCTTCTGATTTTTTTATGTTGCATCTTGTTGTATTTGGCTAGATGCTGTCTTACTACGAATTGATTCTGATCAATGTGAGTACTTAATTCTGTGACTATTTATCGTTTTTTTATTGAACATATCAACTGGTTCGAAGTTTTTGATCGTGTGCCGAGTTGATAAAAATTACATTATTGAAAAGAATATAAAAAACTGTGTATGTGGTGAAATTTTTAGAGAGCAATATACTCAAGTTCCCAGCAAAAACTCTTTAAAAAGATTCTCCAGCGAGAATCGCGTCAATGCCTTTTTTCTCTTTTTCCTTCTTTTTTTTAGTGCACATGCGTATGCGCACATGTATACATGTACACATACCCATATGCACACATGTATACATGTACACATACCCATATGCACACATGTATACATGTACACATACCCATATGCACTGAAAAAAGAAAGAAAGAGAGAAAAAAAGAAATTGACGTGATTCTCGCTGGAGAATCTTTTTTAAAAAATTTTTGCCGGGAACTTGAGCATATTGCTCTCTGAAAATTTCACCATATACACAGTTTTTTATGTTCTTTTCAATAATGTAATTTTTATTAACTCTGCACGTGGTCAAAAATTTTGAATCAATTGATATTTGTAGCACCCAAAGTGGTGGCCACTGCGAAGACAGTGACAAGCGCAGACGTCTTTTCGGGCATGCTTCATGTTGTGCGACAAGTTATCAATGATATGGAGATCGCCGCTATCATGGTCGGTACCACGCACTTTGTCAATGCACTACTTCAACGACAAGGATTGGCGAAAGTGTGCACGCTGCGTCTTTGTGGACCAGCAACACATGCAATTCCACCTATGACTAATTGGCCACAGGATCTGAAGGATGCAGTAAAAGATAACACTTGATTTGTTTTAAGTGGAGCTTTCGACATCTATACTTAGGTGAATGGTTTAACAGCATTTGTCTCTGGTGGCTTTTTCCTTGACGGTTCAATAATCACTCCATTGGATGAAGACGAAATTCGTTCGCTAGTTCGTCGTGCTCTTACTCTGGATATTTCTTCGTTTTGTGTCTGTGGTGTTTTCTCGCCTTGTCAAAAAGATCAAGAAGAACGTGTAGCCGAGATTATTCATGAAGAATCATCAACTGCATACATTACTCTTTCTCATGAGATTGCTGGTCTTGGTCTGTCTGAACGTGAGAATGCATCGATTCTCAATGCTAGTCTTCGTCCATTGGCTATTCGCACAATCAGAGCATTACAAGGAAATCTTCCACGAAGAATTCCTCTCTTTCTCACGAAAAATGACGGAACTTTATTATCAGCGGAAGATTCAATGCGTTGGCCTGTCTTCACTTTTGCCAGCGGTCCGACAAATTCGATGATCGGTGCTGCATATCTCAGTGGTATTGACAATGGAATTGTCATTGATGTTGGTGGAACATCAATGGACATTGGTTTCATTGTCAATGGAAGACCAAGACAAACACAAGCAGTAAGTTGTTGAACTTTATTTCGGTTTTTTTTTTGAGTGGACATTTGATGAAGAATGTGCGACTGATTGATGACATTCGAGTCAATGTCAGTGTGCCCGATATTGTTTCTCTACCATTGGGTGGTGGTACAATAATCCATGTCAATGAAAATGACGGATCGATCAGGGTAGGACCTGATAGTGTTGGTTATCGACTCGATCAAGCAGCATTGGCTTTTGGTGGTCAAACGATTACTGCTACCGATATTGCTCTGGCTGCTGGATTAACTTCAGGAGTAAGTTTCGACCTTTTTGAAAATTCTTCACCGATTATGAATGCAGATTGGTCATTCGACTGTGAAACTCTCTTCGTCAATCGTCGAACAAGTGCTCGATTATATTAAACAGTCGACAACAAGAAACATCGATCGTGTGAAACAAATGAAGAATCAGTTCCTGTCATCTTATGTGGTGGTGGATCAATTCTCATGGACATCAATCAAGCCTTTGCTGGTGTTACAGAGGTAGTAATTCTTTATGGATGTTTTGTTTAATCAATCATTTCTACTTTGAAAGATAATTCGACCAGCTCACTATGCCGTTTGTAATGCTGTAGGCGCTGCTCTCTGTTCAATAAGTGCAACAATCGACTCGATTGTTGATCTTCTTCCATCATCGATCGATGGTGGAGACCAGCGCAAAAGTGAGCTCGATCGATTGATTTTCGAAGCTCGTCAGCAGTGTGAGCAGAAAGGCGCTTATCCTGATACCATTCATCTAGTGGAATTAGAACAAGTACCGTTGGCTTATCATACAAGTGGTCACAAACATCGAGTACAATTGACAGTTGTCGGACAACTGGACGTGACTAAAGTCAAACGAAATGAACAAGAGAAAAGTGTTGAAAAGCCATTTTTAGAGGTGGAAAAAGAGACACCCAAAGACATCAAACCACCCATTCATGTTGATCTGACAAAGAAACGACCTGTATTCGATGACAATGGAGTTTGGTGTATCGATCCAATCGACATTGAATATATAGCCTATGGCACCGGAATCCTCGGTAATTTATTTAGTTCAATTTCTTTAAAAATCGACAAAGATTCTCTTGTAGGTTGTGGTGGTGGGGGCGAATCGTATCATTGCAAGCTGTGGTGCCTTGAAGCTCTTCGCGAAAAGAAATACGAAATGCGTGTGGTGCCTCCCTCGTTCTTTCATTCCTCGTTAGATCTAGTAGCCGCTGTTGGCTTCATGGGTGCACCCACCGTTTCTCATGAGTTATTACCGAATGGTTATGAATGTTTACTAGCTGTCAATGCTGTCGAAAAATATCTATTGAAAAACATCAGTGCTATTTACACTGGGGAAATCGGTGGTTCCAATGGTCTAATGGGTCTTCTTGTAGCAGCAAGCAAGCAAGTACCGTGTATCGATGCTGATGGAGTCGGCAGAGCATTCCCTCGACTTGATCAAACTTTGGCCCTTATTCAAGGTTGTTGTCCAACACCTGCATGCTTATGTGACGTGCGAGGAGAAACAGTGATGTGCACAGATACCACGATTTCTACTGCACAACAGCTCGAAGACACTTTTAGGGAGGAATGTACCAAAAGAGGTCTCTTTGTTGGTGTTTGTTTGCCTCCAATAACCGGTGAAGAATTGCAAAAATATGTGTTTCCTTATAGTCTTTCTCGTGCTTGGTTTCTAGGTGAGTAGTAGATATGTTTTTCTTGTCTCAAATACGAATCTTTCAAAATAGGTGAGGCCAAATTCAATCATCGCTCTGATGCTATTCAAGCAGTAGCTCGTGCTGGTCATGGTCGTGTACTTGTATCCGATGGAAAAGTGATCAGTGTCGAACGACATACTGCTGCTGGATTTGCTCGAGGTCATCTAACTATTGAAACAGTTGGAAGAAATCTTGTGATCGATTTTCAAAATGAAAATCTTATAGCACGCTTTGACGATGGAGAAATTCTAGCTACTGTACCCGATTTGATCACACTCGTCGAACAAGACTCTGCTGAACCGGTATCGACCGAAACGATCAAGTACGGTTATCGTGTCTCGGTACTCGTTCTTCCAGCACCCGAAGCAATGACTACACCGCGCGCCCTTGAAACTGTGGGTATTAAAGCATTCGGTTATGATCTTCCTAACTACGAATACATTCCATCGCATGCACCAATCAATTCTGTTTGGGATGTTTTCTATAAAAAGGACATTGATGTTTAAGAATAAATTCATAGCCAAGTGAGCAAAAGACGGATTCAATGACTAATCTTTTTTCTAGCCATGCCAATCCGAAATGTCTAGTCTTTGTCTGAAAGAATTCTAGTTCAGAGCTAGTCTAAACTTCTATCTGTCATGCGCACCCGTCCTAAAAATGTGGCTGACAGTCGTCATGCAATATTCATAAGACTAGTCCTTCAATCAAAAGCGACTCATGCAAGACTATTAATTTTTCTAAATTCGTATTCATTATATAACTATAAACATTTCTAGTTATGACACGTTTTTATAAAGCTTCTCGAGTTCGATTTTCTCCAAGTATATCTTAAAACAATGGCACAAGACAATAGCAGCAATCAGATGTTTTTCTATCATTATTATTTTCTGGAAAGTGTCTAGTAGATGGATTGTTGATAGAAATTTTGAACTGACTCAGTAGCAATCTATGAAATCTTTACTTTCTAATAAACATTTGAACGTGTTCGATAACGAGCGACTATTGAATGATCTATTGATTCCACTAATACTTGAAGGTTGCATCTATCGGGATCAAGACGTTAAGCCAAAGTTGATGGCACCAAGTTTAATTTTACTACAGGATAGGTCAAATTTTTGTTTGTTCCAGCTCGATATCCGGGACTCGCAGCTCTGTTTGTCACCAACGACATTGTTGATGTGTTTATTAAACATGTTACAAATGCAATCATCACACTCTATCAGCCAGATCAAGAATTTCTTTCATATCCATTCCAAGAGATAAAATATGTCTTCGGAAGTCTTGCCAACGATACGAAATATCTGACAGCGCTTCTACATGTCGACTAACTGCTCAAATTCGTAACCATCTGCATGGAAGTAAATTCTAAGTGGCCACTTCCTATGCATTCAACAAATGAGAGATTTATGAAGCGTTTACTAAAACATTTATAAGACTTGTTAAAGCTGCTAGAGATACGTGATGAAGTCTTCAGTCGTAGTTATATCCATTGTTTCTGGATCAAGATGGATGATCCTATATATGAATAGCTAGTAAATGAAAAGACGAACGAAATTATTCATCATATTAGTGGTATACCTGTACTCAATAAATAATCATCCAAAAATGTTACATATAGTAAAGATTTTGATTTATTTTTTTAACAATTGTATTGTGTTATACCTGGTATTATGGGTTCATCAGAATAACGAAAAATCTTTTTTATTTTTTTCGTTTTGATAAATTCGAATTTTGACATCTGTCTGTGCAATAATCAATGGTAGAATCTACTTATTAATACTAGGATTCGAAGCTCGTGAAGTATCGATAGTAAATTTTGCTTCTTCATAAACGCATGCTTCCTATGAATCACGACCACGTAATTTTACTTTCAAACGATCCAACGATACGCAAATTGCTATAATTAGAATAAGCATATTCAATAATAAATTGCCAGCATTTGTCCCTGTTATTATCATATTTTTCAGCTTTTAAAGCAGTAAAACTGAAAGTGACTGATAAATCTTGATGGTGAATGCATAATAGTGTAGAAGAACTATCTATACCTCGAATATTTGCTTTTAGAGTATAGAAACACAAGTAAAATTTATGTTTTATTCAATAGAAAAGAAAAGAACTCACCTGATCTAGCATGAGATGTATTGAAATTAATTTTCTTTTCTTCATTAGTAATAACATGCATACAATTTTGTGAATCAGGTTTTGATTGCCAACTATCAATAATCCGGATACGTTCTTAATATGAATATATCTTTCTTTGGATTTGTTTATAAACTTAGAGTAGTCCAAAAATAGTGGCGAAGATGCTTTATTTTCGTAGTATAGAAAGCTTGAGAAAAATTTTCTGTGATATTTGATCATTTTTCAAGTAATACCATATGGGTGTGGATGGAATTATTTTTATGATAAAGATTGGATTTAAACTGTAGATTTGAAGTTCACATTAGATAGGCTTTAAGTTCATATAAAATCTATTTCTAAATGTCTCGTAATTCAAGAGAACCAAATTTTTATAAAATGGTCCTTCTATAGGAGCCATTAGACAAGAAAGGATTGAGAAGGAAGCTCTTCTCAACAAATTTGAGATTCCTTTTACAAAGAATCTAAAACAAACACTACCTGACTACTTAGGTTAATCAGATCATTACTGCTGAGTAGCAAAAATAGACAATCTTTTGCAAGAAAAAGCAAT
This sequence comes from Rotaria sordida, assembly GCA_905250125.1. Classification (NCBI taxonomy): domain Eukaryota; kingdom Metazoa; phylum Rotifera; class Eurotatoria; order Philodinida; family Philodinidae; genus Rotaria; species Rotaria sordida. The sequence continues at coordinate 39,247 of CAJNOL010001148.1, read as the reverse complement.
TAGCATGTAGACTGCATTGTAAGTAAAAGCAACCGACACACTCCATCTGTTTCATTAATATATGTCATGAACCAGCAGTAAGCACCATCCAGAAATTGAAAATTCAAGGCACTCTATAATGAGGCAGCTTGAAAGACTGGCACCTAAAATCTCGATGTGGGCGCTCCAAAAACTGAATCTAACTTGATTTTCTTGAATTTCTAATTTCTAGATGATGGGTATGTCTCTGATGAAAGGATCAAATCCAAGAATTTTTCGTTACCTGGTGACGCACTTGTCTGGTAATGGTAACTCCCCATTCCTAACCAATTCGAATTCGAATTTCGATCAATTCGAAGAATTGACATTGGTGCATCTCTAATAGTAAATAAGTAAATATTTTATTTACCTATTTACTAATAAAGTACTATCCCTAATAATAAAGATCTGCGCCAAAATCTCTAGTTTGCTTCATACAAACACAATTTTGACCTTTTTCACAAAACTTCATGATAGTTGTTCATTCTTATCTCAGAAGAAAAATCTGAACACATATTCGAAAATAGTGAAAACTTCTGGTTCTAATCAATTGTCTTTTAGTGATCGAAAAATGAACGAATATTTTGCGCTAAAGACCTTCTCATCATAGATTATAAACTGTAAAATAATATAAATAGTTAAGAAAACAAGTTTCGACAAAGCTAAAAGACAAATATTCAACTAATCTTCAATACTATTTTCATCTTTACTTTTGAGACGAATAGATCCAATTTGAAAATTTATTATCATTTTTATAATACATTCAATTTTCATTATTGCTGCTTGTTAATCATCGATTATAATGAACAACTTCGATTTATATCAAATTCATTAACAATATTAAAAAATTTGCATATACATTCGGATAATATTTACATATTTACAAATAATAACAATTTGATATTATTCAAAATTTACAATAAAAAACACACATTCATCTGACATTATTTTAAATTTCTATAAAAACAAACAAATAAAGCAAATTTTTTTCAAATTAATTCACGAAATGTAATTGTAACATTATCAGATGTAATATCAGTTATTGCAATTTTTGCTTTTTGTTCACATATTGGTGGTGGATACCAATAATCAATTGAAGTTGAATTTATGATTTTTTCTTGTTTATTATTATCATCTTCTTTATTATTATCATCTTCTTTTTCTAATTGCTCATTACAATCATGAATAGAATCATTTTTCACAGATGATAAATCATCATTTTGATTTCGTATAGATTTTTTTGGTGATGAAGTACGTCGAGATGTAGATTTTATTTGTTTTTTATAACTATCAATCAGAGATTTATCAAGAATATTTCCTTCGGGTTCCCATGAATTATGACTTTTATCATAATGTTTCCATTTTACTAAATATTCAATACGACCCTAGCGAGAAAAAAAAACAAGATTTCATTATTTTCAAGAAAGTTTTTTTTTTTTTAATATTTACTTTTCGTTTACGTTGTTTAAGCAAACGTTCAACTGTATATGTTTTACTTGATGTTTCTTCACGTTTCTTATTGGTTGATATCATTGTTGATGACTTCTTATTTCCGGACATGACCGATATATTATATATATATATATATATATATATATATATCGTCTAAAATATGAAATAGAAAGGAAAAAAAAAGAATAATTATCCTTGTTGTTCATCATCAAGGACGACGAATGAAGAAAAGCAATAAAATAGCTATATGTATATATAAAAATGAGAGAAATTGAACAAAAAAAAAGAAAAACGAAAAACAGAACACAGAATAAACTCTATCAGTATATTTATATAAATATATCTGAAATGATCATTTAAGATTGTGCTTGAGCCATAGCTGATTCATTGTTTTGTTGTTGTTGTTGTTGTTTAGTTGTAGTATTATTTGTTGTTGAATTAAGTCGTGAACGATGTGAATTTATAGATGATGATGTCATTTGAGATTGCTTACGTTGTGCTGCTAATGTTGCTTCAATAGCACTAAAACGTCTAAATGCTTCATTGATTAAATTTAAAGATTGTAATCGAGTTGGAATTGATAACGGTTGTGTAAAATCATTTGGTAGAGTTGTGGAATAACCATTTGGACTATTTATATTCGTTGTTAGTTGTTGTTGTTGTTGTTCTATTGATGAAGATGGGGAACCAGGAATAACATTACGAGTAAAATCTGTAGCAGAAGATAATGATGGAGGTTTTGGTGTGGAAGGAGTGGAAACAACATTTTTTTGTCCATGTAAAGACGATGGCACTTTGTGATGACCATTGCTCAAGCCTAGAAAATTTAGAATTTCAATTTCTATGATGCAAGCTTCAGGATTAAAGATTGTTTTCTCTATTGGCACAGAAGGAATAGTTATTTTTTATTATTATATTGTTTTATTACACTCTCTGATCGACATGATTCTAAAGTGACGACACATCCAGCATAAGAAGGTTTAAGAAAGCACGCGACTAAGTGCTGAAGATCCTCGAGAAGATAAGATAATAGTGTTTATTTGATTTCGATTCATTATTCAACTTTTGTATTGTGATGATAAATAAGAAGCAGTTCTCATCTGGAATAGATATATCAACCGAATCGTGGAGGATTAGAAATAGTTATAAAATATTTTTTAACAGACCATTGATTTTGTCTCGGTAGTCATAATATTTAGACTCGGTAGTTTCCAATTTGCCATGAATATATTAAATCATTTGATCTTTGATTTCAAGTTTTTCTTTCCATTATTTAATTGTAGCTTGCATATCTCGAGCCTTACATTCGTTTATTACCACTAGGAAACTACCCAAGTTGATACCCGCCATTTGAGCTTATATTGCACCTACGAGCACATCTTGATGAGATTATCAAAAGTGTAAAAAAAGTTGAATCTCATGGGCTTTTTAAAGCCTAGTTAGAATCCTTTTACAGAGTTTCCAATCCAGCTTTAGGTACATACCAAAAAATTCAAAAGCAAAATTTTGTCCAGATATGGATCAAATGGTCCTTAGAATATCCTGAAAATTATATATCTAAAGTTGGGCCGAACATTCAATAAAATGATCTTAACTCGAATCTCAAGGTCTATGGGGACGAATCTCTTTTAGACTTTTTCTAGTTTTACCAAGACCTTCTCATGGATAAAATATGAGCTCAAACAGCGAGTATCATTTCATATAATTTCCTCGTCAGAATCTCGTTAGAATATGTCAGAAAGATTAGTTATCGGAACACTGGCTTCGCTTTTTTCTTATCAATACTAAGTCGGAGAACAACTATCAGTATGCTACGGTAGAATGACGATCAGATGATAGTCAACCATTTAAGTATCAAACTATTAGTGGTTTTTGCCCAGCTTAAATCATATTGAAATACTAATATTTATTTTCGATTGATATAAATGTTTACCTTGTCGATTAGTCGAATCAGATGTTGATGTTGTCCCGGAAGCTGCTGCTTCGGATAGAATACTTTTCATTCGACTACTATTTACAATTGGTGTTCCTTTTATAGACGTATTCATTGCATTGATAGCTTTTTCTGTGTTTGTTTTATGTAATACATCAAGTTCTTCACGTAAATCTCGAGTTTCATCACGTAATCGCTGAACAGTTTCAGTTAACTATAAAATGAAAAAAAAAAGTTGGAAAAATTATTTCAAATAGTTGTTGTTTTTTCAAAACCTGTTGTTTTTCATCAAGTTCATTTTCTAATAGAGCATTTTGCTCTAATGCACGATTAAGTTGTGTTTCAAATGTTGATAAACTATCAAGTAATGTTCGTTTACCTATTGTGAAGAAAGAAAAAAAAACAAATTTTTCAAAAATTAAAATATTTTTGTTTTTTTACTTCGTTCAAGATCATCATTAGTTTGTTCTAATTCCCTTATATAAGTTGTCAATTTTTCATTTAAATTTTTACAAGCATTTAATTCTTCTTGTACTTGATCAAGACGTTTATCAAATTGTTTTATTGTTTGTTCACTACGTTCACGATATTGTTCATTTTGTGTACGTTCAACAAATAATTCTTGTTGTAAACGATGTGTTTGACTATCTAATTGTTTTAATTGTACTTCTAATTCTTGTTCATAATTTAATGATGATTGTTGATATTCATCGAAATCATTTTCAAGACGTTCAAAACGTGTTCGATATTCAATATAACGTTCGAATGCTTCTTCGAATGTAGTTGGTTCATTATCATTTGCCATTGAAAAAAAAACAAAAGAATTTATTTCTAGAATAGAAAAAAAAAAGAAACAACTAATTTGCTTGTATGTTATTTTCTTATTTTGTGTTATTCATGCTGGATTTCCGTAATAAACATTTAAAATAATAAGATAATACGAACAAAGACAATATATGATCTAAAGATACAACAGTTAGTCGAGATACAAACAAGAAGATAGTGTTAAGAGAACAAAAGACAAAAAAAAAAAAAGAAGAAAAGAAAAAGAATAATGTTTTAAAAAGTATTAATGATTTTGATTAGTCGGTGGTGTCGTCGATGGTTTTATTCGAAAACAGTGAATATCCAAGAAATCACAAAGTTCTTGACAAACTTTAATGTTGTACCGCAATAGATCATATAGATTGTAAAGCTAAAGAAAAAAATAAGTAAAATATAATATAGTTATTATCTAAATATTTCAGAAGGATTTATGATCATATGTAATAGACTAGAGTCCTGAATCGAAGTTAGAATTTCATTATTAAAACAGTCAAGTATTTTTACTCTTACATAGCAACAAATTTATGCTGCATATGTTACATAATGAAAACTTTATAGATTCATAAGTTTCAAGGAGAGACATTCTCACTAATAAAGAAGTATACAGTGGTCATACTTGGAACCAGACCAACGGATTTTTTTTTATTTGGGACACTAAAGCTGACCGATTATGATGGTTTGTAACGACTTCCACGGTTTTGTTGTAGAAAATTAGTTGCTCTGTTATTTTCAGGTAAACATAAGAAGCTTTTATTTTTAGGTTGTAAGTACTGAAAAGATAAGTTTGGTGTCTTGTTGAAGATTTTGAATTTGAAGAAATTTTTATTTCTTCCAAATCCTTGTCGGAAACAAGTTTTTCTATTCTCAAGTCACTATTTAGATTCCTTATGCAAGTTACCATTATGAAAAAAAATTTTCGAAGTCAAAAAAACTTTACTCAATTAGTTTTATTAGATAGAAAAGGAAAATTTTGATAAATGAAATTGAGTAGTAATCGTTTCATTGTATCCTAATCTTATAATACTACTTTGTCTGTAAAAATGAAATCCGTAAATTTTGAACTAAAATATGATTCATCGAAATGTCTAATGAATTAAAAAGAGAAAGTCTCAAATGACTTGTATCCATGAATCTTTATATTTGGAACTTATTGTCATTTTAATGAGTTTTTCGACAAAATAATTTAATCCTTCTCAGATAACTTTCAAAATTGACTTTCGAATGCAAACTTTGCATAAGTTAACTTCTCAACAAGACTAGTACATTGTGAAAGTGTTAGATTTTCTAGTATCTCTTATCCTGAGATATATTTCAGAAGGAAGTTTACTTTTTTATGTAAGAGAATGTTCATTATTAATATCTCAAAGTAGAACATATTGAAAAATCTGATAGTTTCACAATGAATAAGTTACATTGAGAACTTTATTTTTATAAATTTTGAAGGTGATTTGAGTAGATTCCAATTTGCAAATTTATTTTTACAAATAAATCAATGCCATTACATAAAACATCTATAATTTAGACAAACACGAAACAAGTTCAAAGTACAGATGTATAGAGTGAAGGTTAGAAAATTTCTCTTAGTCAGTGTACAAGATACGTAAAAAAAACTCTGCATATTTATAGTTCAAAGCTGCTGTGAATACTACAATCTTCATTCTCAAATCCTTGCCACGATATCAGTTCAACTATATTAGAAAAATAAGACAGCGTCATACGTCTATTATAAGTAAGAATGCATTCCTATATGAAGTTAGAATTTTTCAAAACATGTAAAAGAGACGGCTTTTTATCAATTTTTGTCCTCTTTCGAGAATCCATTACTCATTAAAATACTCAGATGGTCATTCAAAACTGCTACCAAGCTATTCTACTAAGTGAAATCAAACACAAGAAACGTGAACTCGCTCTTAACCTCTCGCAAACACTCCTTACTCAAATAAAAGATATAAATCAGTTCAAAAGATTTAATCTTCTTCGAGTTATTCTACTCTCATGATTCCTTTTATTTTGATTCAAAATTTTTTGTTTCTAATTATTCTGCAATCAAACTTTAAGATTCTTCTTTAAAGTTCTGTCTAAAAAAAAGTCAATTTCTTGAAAAACATGAAAATTGAGATAAATACATGGAAAGATTTTCTTCTTGAAACCTATGCTTTTTCGCTTTTTCTTTGTTTATGTCTCTTTTGATTGAACATCTCGGAATTCTCGCAAGAGCTTCATTATAGCCAATGGCTTTTTTGTTTTTGTTTGAACGATTATGTCAAGATACAGGGCATGACAGAGTCCGTTTTTAAATTAAGCTTTGTTACTGTTAAACTCTTTCAAACAAAAATAAATTAACTCTATAGAATGAAGACTCAGAGAATTTAGGATTGACAAAATGAGCTAGTTTTGACTCTTGCTAGTCGAATATCTCGCAAAAATATGGTCTTATAGAGCTGAAAATTTTATCATAGGATCTCTGCTACAACCTCATTATATCCTGAAAATTTCATGTGATTTAAATGTCCTTGAGTCATAGTCGATTTTTGAAGGGTTGCACATTGTGCATCTAGGTGAGCATTTGGCTAAAAATGTAAATAGCGATTTGCAAGATTGAAATATGGAGAAATATACTTTGAAACAAAGTCTATCTAATGGTATAAATAACTTTATTATAACCCTTTAAAGAAACCGAAAAAACCAATTGCCCAAAAATTAGCCTGAAAATCGTGTTGTCATCAAGAAAATTGATATTTGACAAAATTAAACTGTTCGACAAACAAATCAAGTACATTTTTTCAATCTCCAAGTCGAGCTCTATAGAATAGTAAAAAATATTTTTTAATTTGCATGTTTAACTTCTGAGCAAAAAAAAAATTTATATTTTTTTCTATACTATCATCCAAACAATTACTCTCATAAAATGAGCAATCCACCTACATCGGATCTTCAAACTTTTTTTTTCTTAAGAAAGTTTGAATTTTGGAAATATCTTTGTCTTCTAACTATCCTTTTTGATATCTTACAAATAATATATATTTTTTCTACAAAAATTCTAGACAACTTACGAGAAAGAGCCAAAGTAAAATATGTTCATCAATGAATAAATTAAAATATTGATTGATACAAACAGCCAATGGCCCAACAAAGGACGTATCCCATCCATTTAATGGACTTCTTGACATATGTCCAACCTAATTTAATAAAATAATATTGAATTTATTAAATGAATAAATAATTCAATAAAAAACAAAAAATAAAACAAACTACTAACAATTAAACGATTTGTAATTTTTGAAAAGACAATACCATAACAAAGTAAATGAAGTGATGTATGTTCTTCAAGTACTCTCGATGTTGAATAATTGGAAGCAACAACAGCAAGAAAAATAACAAAACCAATAGGCCAACCAGGAAAAATAATACTTGTACCCTTAATATTTAAAACAAAAATAACGATTAACATGAAAATAAAATCTAAAAAAAAAGCAAATATCTTACAGCTACAGATGAAAAATTTCTTCCACAACCACCCTGTGAAATAGCACGAATATTATTAAATGAACTCCATAGTGTTGAACCAATCATTAATAATGCAACAAATATACGATATTCAATTTGTAAATAAGGTATCTTGAAAAAAAAAACAACACTAACCATTAACTATTTATTCTATTAAATTCTTTACCGATTTCGACCAAAAACCTGGTGATATTGTACAGATAAAATAAACAACAATAAATGAGAATTGTGCTTCAGTACAATCAAGTCTAAACATAATTCTTATATGAAATTCAAAAAAAAAAAATTTTACTTCTACATTACCTTCCAAATTTAAGTTTACCCGAAACATATGTTTGCCAATGAGCAGCATAAAAAGCAAAATATGATAATATACATGCCCAAAACATAAGCCATGGATAAACACCAAGTTGAACAGCACAACAACAAGCAATTGTTACAAATACTAAAAAATGAATCGCAAAGTTTTTTTTTTTTCTAACTCAAATAAACAAAAAATTTCATATACCAGCTGATACAGAATCACATCCATGATCAAAAAGTTCTCCTAATGGTGATTGAGAATTTGTTCGACGTGCTTGTTTACCATCAATAGCATCAAGTGATTGATAAATAAAAAGGCCAAGTGCCGTAAGAAAATATATCCATCGTGAACACTATGATATATATTTTTAATTACTATGCTTAACTAAAAAAAAAAAAATTTATCTACCTGTTCTTTGGCACCATCTGTTTCTATCATAAGTAGAACACTTGTACCAATATTTAATGCTAATCCAACAATAGTTAAAAGATTTGGTGCAACCCATAATGGACAATATTCAACAAGCCATTTCCAAAATTCTTGCATAATTGGATCAAATAATGTTATACCTTCGGATGCATATTTATGTTCTTTTAAACGCTTTAATTGTTGTTCAGTTAATACAACAGGCATACGTCGAACAGCTTCTTTAGCATTTGTTTGTAATTTCTGTGTTTGTTCTTTAAGTTGCCGAACATTATGACGTATTAATGCAGATGGACTTTTATCTAAATTTCTATTAGATGTAGCCATTAAATATCTAAAAAACAAAAAAAAAAAAAAAAAGAAAACAAATTTATTTTTATATTTAAGTTACTCATATAGAGGAATATGACATATGACAAAAAGAAAAATTATATGGCTTCCAAAATTCAAATGTTATGAATAAGCAATCATCGCACATCGACAATGACTAACAGCATACTTATGGTACTTATAAATATGAAACATAAAAACACACGAGAAAAAGAGAAGTCTTGCATACAAAAAATGCAAACAGAAGAAAAGAAGGAGAAAAGGAAAAAAAATTACTCCCGCGTGCCTTCTCATGTCAAGGATAGTCATAATTTGTTCTATGAGTATATCGCAATAGCTTGATTTTCTCTTCTAATCACGAAGAGATTTAATATTAATAGAAAGGAGAAAAAATATGAAAGAGAAAGACAATTCATTTAGCCTTATTAAACAAAAAAGAATGATTTTAATACTTTTTTTTATCAAAAAAAAAAAGAAGTTCTTAATTTTTATCGGAAAGAGAACAAGAAAAAAAAATCTAATAGCATATTGAATTATTTTCTTTTTCCTTTCTGACTCGATCAACATCAGTTAATACAAGACAAAATAAAGAAGAAAAACAAGGCATCATGGAACTAAATTGCGTATCACATTTCATTCGATCACATATATCGATGTTCTGTCTTTGATTTCTTTTTTTTATTCACTGTTCAACATATTAAATATTGAATAAATGTTTTGAAGAATTATTCAAAGATGAATTTATTGTTCGTCTTAATCGTAATGAACTTAATTCATTAAAATCATCTATTGTATATATACGTGTCCAATCAATATTTGTTGGTGTACACCAAAGTATACGTCGATTAATTAAATCAATTAAATTTTGTTTCCAACCAAATGAAAATGGACTTGATGTTGATGATTTAATATATTTATAACGCCAAAAATTAAATCGTTCATTAGTTGTAAAACCACCTAAAATCTTAAATAATAAAACAAAAAATAAATAATAACTTACATAATAATAATAATAATAATAATAAAATTACTTGAGTAAGAAGTGTTATACAAAGACCACTGATCCATATAGTATGAAAAATTGCAATTGATGTGAACCATGTCACTGATGGTTTACACAAAAATATTTGTATTATTGTTTCTGATGATAATATATTACAATGCAATCGAAAATCTAGATAATAAAATTTTATATAAAATGTAATTAAAAAAAATATTATTTTAACTTACATTGATAAGCAGCATAAAGAAAAAAGTAAAGACATAATGGTGTAAAAAATACAAAACCAGTAAAATATGATAAAGTTTTATCGCCAACACAATTATCAACCCACTAGAAATGACATGTCAAATTAATTGTTTTGACTCTTCAATAATTCTTATCATATAGAAAGAGTATTTGTCATCATTAATATTCCAAACAAAGCAAAGGAAACTATTCTTATTTTTCTTTATAATCATAAAAATAGACCGATCGTTTTTTTTCTCGACGGAATTGAAGGATAGATTGTTGTTACTGTTGCTACTGTTGTTGTTATTTTTGTTTCTGCGTTCTGTTTAGCTTTGATTGAGATTTGCGATTTCTTATTTTAGTCTTTTTATAGATAGACATATTCGAAAAAAAAAAATGAATGTGTTTTTTTCCCGATAGTTTATTTGACTACCAGAAAAAAAAAACGAAAACGATTTATATAAATTCATATTTACTTAGAGTTTAAAGAATTGTTTTTTTTTCAAGATATTTCTGTAGTTTAGACACAATGAAAGTAAAATCTTAGATATGATAATGCCAGCTATTTAACTTGTCTGTGAAAGATGTAAACTGTTCTTTTTCGTAGTATAGATCTAAATTTGATCGCTTATTCGTGTAAATCATAATTCGAATATTCTCTATAAACATATGATCGTATAGCATTATAAGGTAATTAGAAGACTTCTACACTTGATTTGATTTCGGCCAATAGAGCTTTATTCAGTCTGAACACTCTTTCGCTGCTCTAACATAATAATATAAGAGAGTTGTGACTATTTTGAAATAAATTCCGAATAAAAAAGAGCTGACAACTGACGAGAATCATCATTAAAAGAAATAAAAACATGAATGAATCGATCTCTGTGAAATACAATACACTGTATGTTATTTAGTTTCCGTTATTGTTCAATTGAATTTTCTCAAAATTTAAAATGTTAATTGAATTCTATAATATTCCTTTTTTTTGTTTTTATTTTAGTTTCCTCATATCTATTCGATCTAGAAAAATTTCAATAATATCATTTACCGGACAATGATGATCAAATTTTGCTACACATCGTCGACATTCTCGACAATGTTTTGATCTTAATGGTCGTTGAACAAGACACCATGTACAAAAATGTTCATTATCAAATAAATTTTGTTCAATTAATTGAATAATTATCTAAAACAAACAAAAAAACCAATAGATTCGTTTTTTTTATCTTTCATATTTGAAATCTATTATACTCGATGTTGTTGTTCACTATTCATTGTAATATAACCTGGATCAACTTTTTGTGCACGATAATAATTACTCCATGAAAAATATGTAAATATAGCAAGTCCAACAAAATTAAAAGATATTACATGTACATCTAAATATACAAAAGAATTAAAAACAAAAAGACAAATAGAATATTTTACATGGTAGAAAATAATATAGATAGCATGCATAGAGCCAAAATATAGATGCTTGTGCAATAGCAATCGGTAAATCTCGATTTACATTTTCGTCAAAGAATATTCTAAAATAAAACAAGTAATTCAAAAAAAAAAAAATTCTATTCATATTAAATTTTTTTTGTTTTGTTCTTACAATATATAACCACGTGTTAATAAAATCAAAACAAGTATAAGAAAAATTTTATAAACAAACCATAAAGTTAATTCTAATATACATGCAACAAGTATAAGAATAATATATGGTAAGAATTTTGTTCCAAAGCAACGTATTGAACGATTAATTTGTAACCATCTTGGTAAATGAGTATTTGAAGAAGTTAATTCATTTAAAAGAAATAATAAATAACGATTATTAGTTGATTTAGCTGCAAAATCAACTACATCTTCATTCTAAAAGAAAAGGAAAAACAGCGATATAAAATAAAACAAAAAAAAAAAAAAAAATAGTATAAAAAATTTACATTAGCATTACGTATACTAGTTTTCGCACCAGCATCAAGTAGCACACGAATTGCTTCAAGATTATTACTAGATATAGCATAATGAAGAGCAGTATATTTATTATTTGGATTTTGATAATTTATAGATGCACCAAGTCTAAATAATGAGTTCCCTGATAGTATTGTTGAGATTAGACAGAATAATTAAAATACATCATAGTTGGATACTGAATATATATTTATTTTTTTTATAGACATTTTCTAATAGAATACATATGATCTGATTTCCAATTGAATATACTCTAGTAACACAATATATATAGAAATCGGATTCACGATAATTATCATCAATCGACCTTGCTGATCTCTATCGAAAATGTCTATACTCGTTACATTCAAGTTTAATGTTTTTTGTATCATGGTCATAGTTTTTTCATTCTTTATCAAAACACGTGATATATATATATATAGACGTTTTATTGATAAGATGATAGTATCATCTTCTAAGATCTGTATGCATTGAGATTGAAAGATTAATAGCAAATTTAAGATTTCAAAATCTATTAGAATTTCATAAAATCATTTTAGGACATTGTAGTGACCATCAGATCTACCTATGAGCAAAATTTCATCAATGAATTTGTTTTATATATGCCATGTCTGAGGCAGAAAACGGTCGTAATTCGAGCAGGACAACTTAAAGAAACGAACTACTGAGATCTACTTGTAAGCATTTTATCGATGCTTTCTCTTGTAAGTTCAAATCATGTCAAACAATAATTTATAATTAATATAAGTATATTAAACTAAATTCAAATATTTATCCTACCGAACAAGTATTTGAGTTGGATCACGACTAAATAAATGAATTTTTATTTTATTGACTATTAAAAAATAAAATAAATTTCTTTATACCTTTTCACTCCATGAGCAGCATGCATTAATGGTGTAATACCAAATTTATCTGGTAAATTAATATCTTCTCCTTTAGCAATTAAATAAGCAACAATAGCTGTATGACCAAAAATACTAGCTAAATGTATACATGAAAAACCTAATTTACCAAAAACAAAACAAAAAAAAAATGTAGAACATTTAAATTTTTAATTCGTTTATAATTAATTTACCTTCACCATCAACCAAAGAAGTTTGTGCTTCATACGATAAAAGAAATACAGTCATTTCTAATTTTCCATCACGTACAGCCCAATATAATGGTGTTGAATTAAGTGCACCACCAAGAGCATCAATTTTTGCTCCTCTATTTATTAAATATTTAGCTATATCAGTACGATTATTAATTGCTGCCCAATGAAGTAATGTTATATTATCATCAAGTGGTGTTGTTACAAGTTGTGGATTAATTTCAATTAATTCAATAACACGTTCATAGAAACCATATTGAACAGCACTAATTATTAAAATAATTTTATTTTATTTATTTTAATTTATAATATATTTACATACGTGACTATATCAGCTGTATCTCGATCAGGTATTGATGAATTATTAATCACTGTTGAACTTTCGACAGGATAAGGTGGTGGTTTATTTGAACTACTGTTCGATGCATTTGGCTTAAGAAGAAAAACAAATAAAAATAAAAATTTCTATAAATTTATTATATATAATACTTCGTTCGACTTCATGTATTGTAATAATAAATAAAAAAATTTTTACGTTTGTTTTGTTGTCATCTCAACTCAATCGTATTCTATTGATTTTTATATTATTTAAACGAGAAAAAAAATGCCTTGTAGTAAGAAATGATGACTCATTTTAGTTGACAAGAGAAAGGAAAGAACAAATACATACAATATTCAGTCATTTGATTAATTAATTCATTGATAAAAAAAAAAAATTTCGTTCAAAATTGTTTATTATTGATTAAAAAATAAAATGAAAAGAAAAAGATTTTTAAAATTAAGAACAAAAAAAAATTTTTAATTATGTTCACATAACAGATCAATTTATTTATAGAGGACACTAATGTACTGACAAATAAACACTATCATTAAATATGATTTGATCAAAATAAATATCCAATAATAAAACAAGATTTTAGTAGCTCTCTTTAACGTATATTGCTAATATCCGATGTAGAAAGCATCTAGTACTTTCGATATACATCCTATTTTATGCATTTTTTATCGCATTATTCAATGAGCAGGGAGATGCAGATGACACGTTCTCGATCTTGGAAAATTTTCGTTTTTCTTCAACAAAATTGAATGCTTTTCTTGCTCACCAATTCGCACAACAAAGGCCAATTTGCGTCCAATTTTGGTGACTTTGAAACATCTCTGCTACAGTGAAAATTTTTTTGATTATAATCGAATTAGTGTATGTAACACTACCAACGACATTTTCATAGGTATTTTCATGACTAGTCAATCGTAAAACATACAAAGTTCTCAGAAAATTTTTTTTCATCTGAAGAATTCGTTGCGCTAATCATTTTGGCAAAAAAAAACAATTTACTCAATTTAAACCATGATAGTTTGGTTAAAATACTCGAAAACGTCAATTACGACTCAGCAGCAATTAGAAATAGCCGAAGTTTTTGAGTATTTTGGTCTTAGCACCATCATCTATCGAATAGATTTGAATTTTCATTTTCTTATGAAAATGAGCAGCGCAACGAACTGAAAACCTTCTGAGAACCTCATTTTTTGTATGGTTGACTACACATGAAAGCGTACATCAAAACTGCAATTCGCAAAATCATTTTGTCGTTGATAAATAGGTGTCGATGTGAAAGAGGATGGAGTGAGCTAGCCTTCCCGCATTTGCTGCGTTGTATCTACGAAAATTTCGAACCGTTGTTGGAAAATAATCTGTCAAATTTTTAGGCTCTTCTACTACGAAAAACTATTCGAGAGAAAAAGATTATTTTTGTTTTCGTTTTTCTTTAATATATTCTTTAGAAAAACTTCGTTATTGTACATTTTAATACACTCTCCTTACAGAATAAGAAGGCGTACACGTACACTTTACTAGTATAAACAAAGTATCAAAAGATAATTTATTGATTAGAAACGTTGATTCTGTTCAGTCTTTTCATATTAAATATCTCAAGCAAAAGCAAAGTATTTAAGATAGTTATCATTTTGAAAAGCTACTGTGTTTTGCAGTTCACTAGGAAAAAATTTCATACCTTAGTAAAAATTAAAAAAAAACTACTTTAATTATTTATTACGCCATTATTTAAAAATAGATTTCGAAGATATTTATTTAACAGATGTTCCACTGTGTTTCATTGTATAATATGATGACGTTAAACTTGGCGTTTCATCTTCTACTATTGTAAAATATCATAAAATGGAATATTTTTGTAATAGTGGAAAATACCATCTTTAATATTACAATGTATTGATTGTGGAAGCACGTGCTAAAAACTAAGATCTATTTTTAGATGGACTTTGAAAGTGACTATACAGACAATTGTAAATCTATAGATGTCGCTATTATATTCAACAATAATAATCATTTGTTAAATGAAAATATCCAATAGAACAGAAATTCATTCATTTATTTATTGTGTCGTCCATAGATGATGAAAGATATCCTCCCATTCTTTTTTTAAGTAATTTCATATCATTATAATGAATATTTCTTAATGCTGGTCCACAACGATGATTTAATTTTTTCATATATTCTGGTGCTTGTAATTTTTCACCTTGTCGAACAGCAAATTGAAGCATACGAATAAATTTTTCAAATGATATTCTTGTTGTTTCATTAATTATATCAAATTTTGCAAGTAAATCAAATATTTCACGATCATTAACTGATATACCAAAACCTTTACGTAATAATATTGGTAAAGTAGTAATTGTAATTTTACCATCTTGATCATCATCAAATTTACTTTAAAACAAAAATAAAAAAAACTAATTCATATTTGATTCCAAATGAGAAAAAAAAAATAGAAAGATTTAATTTACTTAAATCTTTGTTGTATATCAATTAATGTAAAAACATCATGTTTAATTAAACGAGCTAAACCAAATATAAATTCATGAAAATCAATCATTTGATCATTATTTAAATCATATATATTAATTATTTCATGACATTCATCAGTTGTTCTTTTAAAATTTAATGCATTAAGTATACGTTTTAATTCATTTATTTCAATGAATTGATTTGCATTTAAATCAAAAAATATAAATGTATTTAAAATATCTTGAACTGTTTCAGACATAAGACGTGGTGGAACAGTATTCGTTAATTTATTTGAAATTTTTTCATGATGATAGGATATATTTGATAAAGGATTTTCTACTGTTGTTTGAATATTAGAAATAATTGTTGTTTCATTCATAATTAAAAATAATAATTTGTTTTTTTTTTCTCTTTTTCAGATTATTAAAAAGCAACAAAAAAAAACAAATAGAGAATGTCATATCAACAGCCGCCATCATCGTAAGTGAATTGAAATTTGTTTTTTGTTTTTGAATAAAGTTAAGAATGTTTTTTTTGAGGAGAGATAGTGTATCGACAAGATTTTCACTATTTTGATGCAATGTAAACTATTAGAATTTATTTCGTAAGAATAAGTTTATATTTTAAGATAAATTTTCAATCGTATGATCCCTACAATTGATACTGGATCTAATATATTGTGTTTGAATATTTTAAATATGTAATTCTATTGATTTACAGTGCTTTTTAATAATCCTATATGGAGCTATCCATGAAAGAACATCCAGAGAGATCTACTACGGCTCGAGCAAACTTTGTTAAGGTTACTGATGATATTTAACAAAGGTTCTCTCAAATCTTGTCCGTGTAGATTTGAAGTATGAACATGTCTCTTATTGATAAAAAGATCAGTCCGTTTGCTGGAGTCGTAGCGGAGATATTCAATTTTTTTCTAACTCGAGTGACTTTCCGGAGATTCGATATACCTGGTTATCCTTTAAAGCTGGCCCCTAGGGAGCCGTTATGCATGCGTAAAAAATATAGATTATCATTTTTAAATGTATATCTATGTGACTCTCAAATCCGACAAATCATTCGATATAATACACGTTGTACTGGTGATAGTTTGATACTTAAACTGTCGGCTATCTTCTGCTAGAAGTACGAAGAAACCTGAGATATGAGTATATAAATTTTACAACTCGAATTCTTATCGAATAGTATAATTAAATATTTTATTTGAGTTTTTCGTCTAGGACAAAGTTATATGAACAGTTTTTTATATATCAACTATTCACCTAAAATAAAAATCATTTTTCTTCTTTCATTTTAGTTCATCGAATAATAATTTGCCACCATTTGGTAAGAATTTTTTGACACAAAAAAAAAAAAATGTCTTATTCATTCTATATTCTAGATTGGTCTCTACCAGGACGAAATTTTAGTGGTGGTCCTCCACCTCTAATGGCTATGCCAAATAGGGTTTGTTTTATTTTTTTCTGATTTAAAAAAAAGAAAAAACTTTTTTTAATGATTAAATAGGATGATGTTCGTCTTCCATCAACAATGGAACGTGTCTTAAAATTTCGTGATAATCAGCATGAAGAAGATCGTGTAACAAAATTACATAGCAGTGGTGGTGGTGGTGCTGGTCATCAAACTGATTCTGGTATTGAACAAAATGATGATTATTATGATGAATCTGATGAAGAAATAACATCTCAAAATAATTTATCACGAAAAGCTAAAAAAGATGTTGAAAAACGACGTCGTCGTCGGCGTGCTAAAAAAAAGAGTAAACCTACTACTACTACTACTCCTTCATCAATAACATCCTCTGATTCATTAGCAAAAGAAAATAATAAAATTGATGATAAAAAAAAGAAAAAAAAATCTGGATCCGATGATGATGATAATGATAATAATACAACAAGTGTTGAAATTGATTATGTTCCTGAAGATCTTCCAATAAAACGTGGAGATGGTTATTATACACATTTTGTTAAAGTATTTGAAAATTTTAAATTAGATCAAAATAATGATGATAATAATAATGAATATTATTATAATAAATATGGTAAAAAAGTTCTTGCACCTAAAACACTTTTACCACGTGATAAAACAAATTTGGAAGAAAATGATGATGATGATGATGATGATAAAGAAACAATTAATTATGATAAAAAGAAAAAAGATTTAGATGATGATGAACAAAAAAAAAAATCAAAAAAACAAATGAAACGTGAAACACGTCTTAGTGTTGCACAATTAAAACAACTTGTTGTAAGACCTGATGTTGTTGAAATGTTTGATGTTACAGCTAAAGATCCTAAATTACTTGTTCATCTTAAAGTAAGTTTTCTTTGTTCCTTTTTTTTTGTCAATTATAAATTATCAAAAAAAAAAAAAATTTTTTTTTAAAAATATTTTCTAGGCTACACGTAATACAGTTCCTGTACCACGTCATTGGTGTGCTAAACGTAAATATTTACAAGGTAAACGTGGTATAGAAAAACCACCATTCCAATTACCTGATTTTATACGTCGTACGGGTATTATGGAAATGCGTGAAGCTCTACAAGAAAAAGAACAAAATAAAACATTAAAACAAAAAATGCGTGAAAAAGTTCGTCCGAAATTAGGAAAAATTGATATTGATTATCAAAAATTACATGATGCTTTTTTTCGTTGGCAAACAAAACCACGAATGTCAATACATGGTGATTTATATTATGAAGGAAAAGAAAATGAAACACGTTTAAAAGATAAAAAACCAGGTATTTTAAGTGAAGAATTACGTGTCGCACTTGGTATACCAGTTGGACCAACAGCTGATAAATATCCACCACCATGGTTAATTGCTATGCAACGTTATGGACCACCACCAAGTTATCCTAATTTAAAAATACCTGGTTTAAATGCACCTATACCAGAAGGTTGTCAATTTGGTTATCATAGTGGTGGTTGGGGTAAACCACCTGTTGATGAACATGGTCGACCATTATATGGTGATGTATTTGGTACAAATCAATTTGCTTATATACGTAGTATGAATGAAGAAGAACATATTGATAAAAATTATTGGGGAGAAATTGAAGAAGAAGAACAAGAACAAGAAGCAGTTAGTTCATCAGATGAAGAAGAAACAACAGAAGATACAGGTCTTGATGGTGAAACAACAACTGAAGGACAAATAAGTGCACCAACAGCTAGTGAACATGCTCATCATCATGTACATCATCATCATCCTACAACAGAACAAGAACAAAATATACATCCAGCTGGATTTCAAACACCACATGGAAGTGAAGGTTTTGTTACACCAAGTGGTTAGCTAATTGTTTTTCTTTAATTTGTTTGTTTTTTTTTTGAAATAAATTTTATTTTATTTTTCTAGGTACACAATCATCAATACTTGGTACAGAAACACCACAACAGGTAATGAATTTAACATTTGTGTCC
Source organism: Rotaria sordida (assembly GCA_905250125.1). Classification (NCBI taxonomy): domain Eukaryota; kingdom Metazoa; phylum Rotifera; class Eurotatoria; order Philodinida; family Philodinidae; genus Rotaria; species Rotaria sordida. The sequence goes on along the minus strand of CAJNOL010001148.1, from coordinate 19,925 downwards.
TTTTTGATAAAGCTCTTTGGTATTGTCCCAAAGAGAAACTGTTGAATTTATCATCCTATGAGATGATATCCACATTGTAGTGAAACCAATCGTTTTATTCTGTGTAAATAACAAAATCATGTTCTACCATTCTGCCATAAAGACCTTCGAATGTTTAGTGATCGTTCATCATCAGTAGAAACGATAAAGAAATTCTTTCAGCTCAGACAGTAATATGCACGTTTTAGAGAAGTGTATAAGCCTCAGTCGTTAGCAGCAATTGATGAACATAGAACAACGGAATAGTATCCATGTGACAAAAAAGAAAGCATGTTGAAATTTCGGTGAGAAACCATATCTGATCGAGTTGGCTAGTACTTTTTGCTGACGAATTTGCAAACACATTCGACTGATGACATTATACCAGCATAGTTTTGTAGTTAACTAATAGTCTAAATATTTGAATGAAGAATCCATATCGGATTTATAGATTAATTGACTTTTTCATATTTTTCTTTTGTGAAATAGTTGGATATATAAAATCTTCAAATTCAATTGAGAAAATCGAATATCTAATTACAAAAATCATTGGATCTGCTTATGATCCTTGTCTTACTTTGTTCGATTCGACTGATATCTTTTTTTTTTGGACATATTTGAAACAAAATCTCAGCGTTATTTTTCAAAAAACTAAAAAATACCGCTGAGATTTTGTATCTATAGAAAAAAATTTCAGTCCGATTGGACAAATAAGGTTCGGAATCGTAAGGAAGTCCAACAGTTTTTGAAGAACTACTTAAAAAAAATTTTTTTTTTCTCACCATTTTGTGGTAAAGATTTAAGTTTGATCAATTTTATTCTTGCAGAGAACCTTTAATATTTTCTATTCAATGAAATATTCTTAATTAATTTTTTTAATTTAGTTCGAATTACGTAAATCTCGTTTTCATGCTGAAATGGATGGTGATATAACACCAGCACTTTATACAGTTTTACCTGAAAAAAATGTTGGTGTTGGACAATCATCTTTATTATCAACAAATCGTGTTTATGATTTTCAAGCTATACGAAAAGATCAAATGGGTCAATCATCATCTACAATTCGAACTGAAACATCCGGTGGTGTTGATATTGCACTTAATCCAGATGAACTTGATATGAATAGTCAAGCACTTGAAGCACGTTATCGACAAGAATTAAAAGATAAAGAATTAGCTAAAGAAGATCTTAGTGATATGGTTTCAGATCATTTAAATAAACAAAATAAGGTTTGTTTGAAATTTTAAAACAACAAAACAAAAAAAAAAATTTTTATTTCTTTAATCATCTATTTTCTTTTTCTAGAAACGTAAAAGTAAACAAACAGATACAAATACTAAAGGAGGTGGTAGTAGCGGTAGTGATGCAGCTAAAAAAATGAAATTCAAATTTTGACTTCTTTATTCTTGACTTGTTGTTTTTGCTGTTTTTTGGTTCGTGTATAAATTGTGTTTTCTTTTTTGATTAATAAAACAGTCATACTATTCAAAAAATATTTCAAAATGCACAGCACCAGTCATATCTTCAATATCTGTACTATGACGAATATTTCTTGCATATGCACGACATATAATATTTAATAAAACATTTGATTCTATTTTAATAAATTGTGCCCATACATATGGTTGTCGATAACCAGGTTGATTTAAAAATGGATAATAATATGTTGGTATACCACCAATTGCTTTATTACCTAATATTGATATATGATCAACTTGATAAATAAGATCTTGATCTGTTGGATATTGTCCAAAACATTTAATTAATATAAAATTTTTCATAATTGGTTGCCATAAATGACGAATTTCAATTGGTACTTCTTCTTTTGATTGATAAGGTTCTGGTATCCAACCAAATATTCGATTTAATTTAATAAGAACACATGGACGACCTTTATTATAACCAAAACTTTTTGGTTTAGAACATGGATTAGGACCTGGTTTTACATCAGTAACAAAAAACATACATGAAAGACCTTGACGAAAATAATTTATTAATAAATGACGTGGTATCGTAGCACAATCGATCATTTGTTGATAAAATTGATCTTTAACAGTATGGAGTTTACCCCATTCTTGTATATTATCAATTATTTCACCAGTTGATTCACGACCTAGTTTACGTGAACTACGCCATTTTATTATTGAACGATCCATATATAATTGTGGTCGAAAACCAAGACCTAAAAAATATGAATGATTAATAGGTTGTTTTTTCTTTCAACATTCAATACGAGTAAGATGATTTTCATTTTTTTTCTGTTTGTAAGAAAAGATTCAAACATGTAGTTATAATCCAAACAAATGATATACCACTTTTCGTAGCACGGTTCACACGAGAAATACAGTAGAAAGTTTTACATAAATTTGTGTTTACATTAGAATGTTCGTATTTTTTTTTTCATAAACTAAACTATAAGTTTATCTCTATCTCATTATCCTTGCAGTAATATTTATTTAGTTTAGTGACAACAAACATATCACCGAAGTGTTTGGTAAACTTTTCATCTGTTTAAATGCTTGTATTTTATTGGAGCAATGAAGCTCCGAAGGAGGTTGTAAACTTTTTATGTAACGATTCATGATATTCACTGATTATTTGAATAATTTCCAGAACAAAAAACTATTTGATCAAATATCTATAATTACAATTCAATCATATCGAACATTACAAAAATATATCTATTCTATGTTCTAAATAATCCTCCTTCAATTATGAATTCAAAAATTTAACCGGGATGATCAAGCCTCCTGGATTTGTCCAGTAGAATCCTGATTTTTGAGCCTTTCTGCTCGTGAAAAAATCTACTGGTACCAGAAACTGGTTTTCACAATTCTCTCCTGATTTCTTCTATTTTGTTGTATTTTCTTCATGTAAAGTCTTAGCGATATATTTAACCAATAAGAAAAGCCAAAAAAAAAAGAAGATCGTTTTTTTCGGATTAGATCAACTTTTTACCCTTTATAACGGTTCTAAAAGATCCATGGATAAAATAACTTTATAAGTAGAGTATTAGCCCTTTTGATATGCCAATAGTAAGATCTAATCCACGGAATATCCTGTTTCTAGAGTAGGGGAATTTGATTGATCCAGTGATCATGTGTTGGAGAAAGGGAAGTCTATTTTGCTTTGAATCATTTTGTAATCTCTGAAGAAATTTTATTCATAATAAATACTATTTCAACTTTTCATTAGTTGATATTTATAATACATCTAACAACTTTGTTCTTCATTTGCTCTATAATGGCAGCATGATCAATCGTATGCCTTCGCATTTTTTTTATTCGTGCAGCTGTCCTGAAACTTTTGAAAAGATAACATTTTGTTTTAAAAAATTTGATTTTGTTGTTTTTTTTCAAAATCATCGATTTTCCAGACTAGATATTTCAAAGACGGAACGATGAAAACAAACACTCTTTTTATCAATCAATAGCTCATGAAATTTACTACAAACAAGGTTTCGTATCATTTCTGAATCCGATACTTTCTTTAGTTTCTGCAAGTGTTCTACTAATGGTCATTTCAGTGACCAAGAAGGTATAGGGTTAACTTAACAACCGATAGGAAAATAAGTTGCTTCTCCTATTGATTTTGTTTTTTTTGTCCAAAACTAGAATTTTTTTTTTTGTACATAAAATTTTCCAATGACTTCATCTCAAGAAGATGATATTAGTGAAATTTCAAATCTTTTATCTCCAATCGTACTTCAACCTATAATAATGTTGATTAAAAGATTAATAATATAAAATACCTGTGATAATATTTCTTGATTTTCTTTTTAAAGCACTTGTCAGGAAATTTTACTTATGAGTCCTTGATTAGAAGAAATTAACAAACGCTTCTGCGAACGAAACTGCCAGTGAATCCTTTCTACTTTTCAACAATAGTCTTCTGGTTTTTTGTAGAGGGCGCCTCGTTTTGAAAATATCGATTTGGTAATTCTGTTCCCTAGACTGAAAGTATAGGGTCTAGAAACGGAAATTCGCCTGTGTCTGTCTGTCTGTCTGTAACACGTATGGTTACCATATGGTAACTATGTGATCGTTAAAATAAAAATAAATATGTATTTCGAATGGCGCGCAAAGCCAATAAAATAAGATTTTCTTTCTATTCCCAAGACTGAAAGGCTAGCGTCTAGAAACCGAAATTCACCTGTGTCTGTCTGTCTGTCTGTCGGTAACGCAGTCAAAATGGCCATTTTTTTGGCACACGTGACCATTTTTATGGCATAAACGACCACTTTTTTGGCACAAGTGACCATTTTCGTGCCACAAATGGCCATTTTTTTGGCACAAGTGACCATTCTTTTGGCACGAACGGCCATTTTTTTACTAAAATTAACTAGGTAACTATGGTACAAATGAGCATGTAACTATGGCACAAACGGTCATTTTTTTGGTAGAAACGACCACATAACTATGGCACAAGTGACCATATAGCAATCATGGTACAAACAACTATTCCGGTAACTATGGTACAAATGACCATCTAAAGACTGATGTAAATGAACCCATAATAATCATGGGTAAAATGTCAATGGAATAACTATAATTTGGGTAGTGATGTAAAACGGCTTACTTACACAAGCATTTAATTAGTGAGAGTCAGACCAAATGAGCAGTATGGATTTAAAGAAATCGTTTAAATTATTCATTATTGTAAGATTGATTGTGCAATGTTGTATCAATGAATATCTAATTTATTAATAGTTTAGAATTAATGCGTGAATTTAAGCATAAAATATTGATTAATAAAACTCAAATTTTATGAATAATATAATTCATATTTTTGTACGTACAAATAGCGCCAATATAATTATAAAAAAATCGTATTGTTGTCTAATCTTATTAGGCGCTATGTATATTCATAAAAGCAAAAAAAAAATTAAACAAAAACGATAAAAAAAAATTAAATTTGTAAATGCATCATCTTTACTTAGAGTGAGAATTCTCCAAATTAAGTTTTCTGGTCGCCTAAGGTATACTGGTCATATTATCAATGTTGCGTATTACTTTTTTAATGTAGCTTTTTATGCTATTCCTTCCGTACATGTATTCTATCAGTCTAGGGCTAAGTGAATCGCTTGACGATGAACGTTACTTGTAATCTAACTATTGAATTCGCACATTATTTAACGAAATAATAGGCATTGATGAGAATTCTTATGTATTTACGTTTTTTTTTCTACGATATTGTCTTGAATGATGTGTATATAGTGCTGTGAAAAGTTGTAGAGAATCACCTTCCGTTTAATGATTCTATAATGTTTCATAGCATTGTTTATAAATTCGATTACCTGGATTAATTCCACCATCAAATGCTATTGCACTATCATTACCAAGTCTTCTTGGTGTTTTTTTATCAAGCAATAACATATAAATAATAACAAGTGCAGAAAAAAGAATACCCAATGTAAATAAATAAATAAAATAACAACAACCAAATTTAGCCCATTCAAGACCATCTCGAGCACAAAAACGTTTTGTTTCTCGATTCCATAAATAATTTCGTATGTTAGATAAATAATCTAAACCTGTTAAAGAACCATCTTTAATATAAATATCATCTCGATTATCTTTTATTGGATATAATGGTGATCGAAGTAATGTTCGTGGTCGAACAATATATAAATTCGATAAAAATGTATTTTCGAATGTTTCTTCATTGGAATTCATTGATAAAAAATTTTTTTTTTAGTTGTGATTTCATCACTGTTACTCTTTCTTTTTTCTTTTTACTATGATAGTTGATGATCCGAAAACATCTTATCTCATTTTTTGTCAGTTGTCTATCGATCATATTACATATATGCTCTTTTTTCTTTGATATATAGAACAGTAGCTTCTTAACATTTATATAAAATGTTTCTAAAATAATGAAAATTGGACAAGAGAATAAATGTACACGCAACAGATTAAATTGGCCAAATTTCATAGAAATATACTTTTCATGTTGCTATGTACAATTTTAAATTCTGATAAATTGATGGCATTATGCAACTTACACACACATACATTAAACGATAATAACATGAAGCCATTAAACTAGATTTTCTCTTTTTTTTTTTTTTTTTTGTTTTTTTGTCTGTTTCATATATTCAAGTGCTAAAAATGTGGTTATGTGATTCACTCACAACCTGTCACTTCATTCATCTTACGTAAATTCAATAATTTCTCGTCTTTTTATATAAACATATAGAAAAAGAAGAAACTATACTGTTCAAAAACAATCAATATGTTAAGTTATTTATTTTAAATTCTTATCTATGGCATCAACTAATTTCATGACCTATCTAAATATATATTCATCTATATTAGCAACTTGTCAAATTTGATCATTTATATGAGGAAGAAGAAGAAGAAAGACCAAATTAAACGATATAGAGATGATGCAACAAACAGTTCACCAATTCAATATCGCTTTATAAGATATATAATCAATTGGGGATTTTTTTTTTCTCTTCTTAAGTACCAATTGACGATCGATAGCGACAGAATAACGGAAATAACCTTGCATTTAAGAATAATAGAAAAAGAACAAGACGTCAAATGTACATTATCTACATTCTTATGAAAAAAAATGTCCATCTGTATTGTTATTTATGTCGTCATTAAAGAGACTGCTTTATGTCCTCGTCATTTATTTTTTTTTTCTGTTTTATTTTATTTTTTTTTCATAGATTAACACGAGCGAATATGTATTTCATAAATTATTCAATATGATCAATATACTCATTGAAAAAAAGAAAAAGAACCTTGAATTAAACTAACGACATGTTTTACCGCTATTTTTTCCCATTTCCTTGCTTTGTTCACTGTTTGTATACACTAGAAACGTTAAGACGCGGAAAAAAGAAAAATATTTTAATAGGTGACATATAGTAAACGGAAAAAGAGGGAGAGAGAAAATAAAAAGAAGGTAAAGTACTCAACGGTAAATGTAGTCAACGAAGCGATGTCGATATTAAATCGATTGCTTATATAGTGTTCATTTGCTATATTTCTTATACACCTGTTTTAATATTTATTCCATATCAACACCTATTATAAACATTTTTTAACAAATTAATATCGTCAATTCATCTATTCTTTCAAACAAAGCAACGAATTTCGTAAGTGCTTTTTCAAATATGTCTGAAGAGTATCTTTCATTCTTTCCCATCGGGACAATTATAATATACTCACTTGCATTTCGAATAATATTCTCATTAGATTGAATATCTTCTTTTTATTCTATAGTTTTAACAAATAAACCTTGAAAATATATGAATAAATAAGTGATTGCATGTTTGTCTTTGTTTTTCTTTTTCCTCTCAATTATATTTATTGACGTAAGACAACTAGATAAATCTTGATGTAATTGTAGTTGATTTTTTTTTCTTTGTATATCATATTTATTTTGAGACGTTGAAGTAAAAAAAAAAAAAAAAAGTAAAAGAGATTTTGCTGCCTATGCAATAAAGTAGTCTCAATGTCAAACATGTCTACAGGTGTTTCATCATTTCTTTTTCTTTATTCATATAATGGTTGATCTCGTTAAGACAGAGAGTTCAAATATATGATTGACTTTGACTTTTCATCGTAACTCACATATGTATGCTATCCTAATCTTTCATTTACCTATTACGACAACAGTACTACTCTATAATCATTAGTTGAGGAGATAAACATACTTACTCTCTCTCAACAAATGACGATAGTACTAGATTTTACGTAACATTTTTTTTATGCATATGTTCGCCATAAATATATTACTGATGTATGTAATAACCTTGATACTGTTCAGGTTGTTTCTACTCTTCGTTTTTTTTCTTCTTTTGCTGTTCATATGAATTGTATTTAACACTTGTAAAATAACTAATATCATGTTTACAGTTTATTTTTTTTACTTCATTTAATATTTTAAATAATGTAAAATACGATGTCAAACGAAACAAACTAATGCAATCAGTAATGCATGATTGAACTATTTATATACTAAGGGCCTTCTCAATATTTAAAGCAAAAAAAGAAGTTATTTGTGTAACAGATTGATACGTCATATTTCACTTAATCGAGAAAGACTCGTCATTATCACCATTTGTATCGCTGTTGAATAGTTGAAATGAAGGGTTGTTTATCATATCCCATTATATAGTTTTTTTTTGCTGATTGACACAGTCATTATTTTTCTATAAAATAGTGCCCAGAGAATAATATACATATACAATTGTCTGCTTCCATCTGTGTGATATGTATAACGGAGAGAGAGAAAGAGGGAGACGTGATACCATGTATTATTCTTTCTGTCTCTCCTTTTTTTTTGGCCCGTGGCTGAACAGTCCTTCTCATTTAGTTGAGTCAATAAACTAACTGTGGATACATCAGCTATTTTCTCTCTGTTCTTTTCTTTCCCTCCCATTCGCTTATTCACTTTATAAATTGGGGTTCCCTTTTGTGGTCCATTGTCCATCGATATAATATTCGCTCTATTAATCAATCTTCAATCTACCAACTCACTCTCTGTCTCACTTATACAAATAAATATATATATATATATATTAGAGTGAGTAATAGATACTCGAGACAATTTTTCGGTTCATTAGGCATTTATTCCCTATAAAATCTGAATTAAAGATATCTGTTCATTATTGTACATGCAAAAATTCTATGTTCATTACATAGTTCTCGTGTTTACGCAATCGAATATATAGAGAGAAAAAAAAAAAAAGAAGAAAGAATCCTTATCATTTCTTTACAATATGCAGAAAAGTAAAAAAAAAAAAGACAATCGAAAATGCAATCATCATAAAACTTTTATCCAATAATTTTATATTTCTAGAATGAATTATATTCAAATTTACATTTATTTTCAACTTTTTACGATTATAACAACACTTTTATATCCATGTCAATATATTGATTCAAATGAACATATATTAAAATGTGATATATGTAAATGTTTATCATCACCATCAATATATTTAACTTCAAATCTTTGTTCATTAACATCATCATTAATTTGTATAAATAATACAAATGAAGAATTTTTACGTATAAAACTTAATGAAATAACACCAATATCATTTCAAATTGAACAACAAATTGAATTTCATAATTTTAATTATGATATTATTAATTATGAACAATTATGTTTTTTAAAAAATTTTTCACAATTAACATTTTTTAATTTAATATTTAATTTTTCATCAAATCAAATACCAAATTGTTTATTAAAAATTTCATCATTACGTTTTATAAATTCATTTATTGAAAATCATAATTATTTATCAGAAAAATTAATTTTTTATAATACAACATTTAATATAAAATATTTAAATTTAATTTCAACAAAAATATTAATTTTACATTCAATTAAATTTTTAATTAAACCATTTGAATTACATTCATTAATATCATTAACACATTTAACAATAACATATACAGAAGATTATAATTTAAGTGGTTTTTTTCCACATCTTTCCTATCTTAATTTATGTTATACAAAATTAAATGATAAACAATTAAATAAAATATTTTCACAAATAAATCTACCAGATTTAACAACAATAATTTTATCAAATAATCAATTAACATTAATAACAAATAAATTTCCATTAACAATACGTTATTTAGATTTATCAAATAATTATATTAAATCATTAGATTATTATTCATTTAAAACATTATATTCATTAAATATATTAAATTTAAGTTATAATTCACCATTAGAAATTCAACAAGATACATTTACACGTATACCTTATTTAGAAATACTTGATTTAAGTTATACTTTACCAACATTATCTTTTGATGATTTATTTTTACCATTACAAAAACTTCGACATTTAAATATATCAGGAAATTATTTAGATACATTTCCACATTTACCTATACCATATGATGCACATAGTATTGAAAGTTATGATCATCATTTACCTGTTTTATATGTTAATCTTTCAAAAAATAATTTTGAAAAAATTAATTTCGAAATATTTTTATCATCATCAACACAAGATAAATATATTTTATCACTTAATATGAATTATAATCGTTTAAAAACATTAAAATTTCCATTAATATTATTAAATGATACAAAACATCGTGGACCATTTATTGAATTAGATATTAATAATAATCCATTAGAATGTGATTGTAATTTATATGAAAGTATTTTGAATTTTTATAAAAATCATACATTATCATATCAAAAACAAACTACTTTAAATTGTAAGTACAATCGATAAACAATAATCAACTTGATATAGATTAGTTCGATTAAAGAATGTTGAGATACTGCTCTCAGTTGCCAGTGGAGTACCTTTCCAGGTACCCTGCTGTTACTAGTATATCATAGAATCTTGGTTGAATATCCTGCTGAGAATTATTTCAGTACATTGGTATGCACCAGGTATCCACATAATTTCTATAGCATTTTATGAGAAATTTGTGCAACGAGTTAATAGATTGAATATTTAGAAGCATTTTATAGTCATGTACTAAACACTTATAAAATACTCGAAGGTATTGATGTACCTAAAGGTTTCTGTGACATATTGGTAGCATCTCAGTACATTCATATTTCGAGAAAAAGAAAGTTTAACATAATTCATGTAGGATTAAGGTGTAAAATATAGTGGAGGTAACTTTATTGCAAAACAACATCTCTTCAAAGAATAGGGGTCCATAAGAGTCTGATTTTTGGACACATAATATTTTCAGACACTTTTGCTGAAAACCTATGTAGAAAAACGAGAAATAAATTTAAGTGAAATTCTGAGGATTACAGGTCACTGGAAGGCGAGAATACACACAAAAAAAAACATTGGACCTTCATTGAAGGTTTACTTGTTTATTACTAGCCCAAAATGTAGAATCTTTGAGCGATGAATCAAATTTAATTATACTGATTAGAAAGAGTATTTAATTATAAGTCGTCCCATATGAGAACTACTATTATTTCATTAAAAAGATCTATCATAAGAAATAACATTCTTCCATCTAGCATGATCCTATAGCCTACAACTGAGTGCAAAAAATGAATATTTCGTACTCTCGTTTTGTTCTATCAAATTAAACATAAAAGAGAATGGCTTGCATGGAGAAAATATATCAAACAACTCTAATCATTGTTCAGTTCTAGACTATAAAACCATGCTAGATGGAAGAATATTATTTCTCATAATAGATCTTTTTCACGAAATAATAGTGAAACAATAGTAGTTCTCATATGAAATGATACATAATTCAATGCTCTTTCTAATCAGTATAAATTGAGTTTGGTTCTTTGCTCAAAGGTTCTACATGTTGGGCTAATATTAAACAAGTAATCTCCATTTTTGTGAGTATTCTATCCTCACAGAGACCTGTAATTCCCAGAATTTTGTTTAAGTTTATTACAGAAAAATTCATCTCATTTTTCTGTATAAGTTTACGAATAAAGTGGCTGGAGATATTAGACGTCTCAAACTCAGTGTCTTACACACTCCCGCATCCTTTACTAATATATTTTCATGATATCAAGAACATATTAACACTTATTTTCATTACACAAAATATCATAGACTATACTCAATACTTAAGTAAGCTTCATCTATCTCGATATTGAATTCAGCACTTATTGATAATGGTATGCATTAAAGAAAAAATGTTTCAGGTGTTATGAAGAGACTTCATTGAGGATGGAGTGTGAGTAGGAGTGTAGGCGTAGGTGCGAAGAAAAGGTTAATTATCCACATTCACACCCGAGACGAACACCCCAATCCTCATGTCTTTGAAAAAATCGAACCAGACTATGTTTATCTTTGAGATTTCTCATAAGCTATTCGTTCTACTTTTATATGTTATTATTCAATGCAATCTCAATTTACATTAGGCAGTAGAGACTAATAACAAAACATATATGTGTTTAGATTAAGTAGATTTCTATGGGCAGATAAAATTCGAATTAGAAAAAAAGCTTTTCATTGAATTTGTATGTTTAAAATAATATTGTTTTATTTTTCAGTGCCTCCATTATTTCAACAAACACCACCAGTAGGTTTTTATCCATCTAATTTTAATCATTATATTCGATCTCGTCGTCAATATAATTTTGTACAAAAAAATTTTCTATCAAATGTTTTTGCTAAACAAACACGTATTAAATTTTTACATCTTTCTAATTTAAAATGTATTGATATGTTTGAATCATCTATACATCGATCTTTATTTGATATTAATTCATCAAATAGTTTTTGTTCATATACAAAATATTGTCCATCAACATGTTTATGTTGTTCAACATTACTTTCAAAAAATAATTGTAATTGTTATTTAAATTGTCCAAATGAATGTTCATGTAAACATTCATACGATTTAACATATAATTATGTTAATTGTTCTAATCGTCAATTAAATAAAATTCCATTAAATATTCCATATTCTACAACACATTTATATTTAAATAATAATCAAATAAAATTAATTGAAAATAATTTAACATACTTAATTAATTTAAAATATTTATCATTAGCAAATAATTATTTAGAATATTTGTCAAATAATCATTTTTCTACAATGATTAATATGGAATATTTAGATTTATCATCAAATCATATTCAAAATATTGAATCAAAAACATTTTCAAATATGATTAATCTTAAAAAACTTTATTTACATAATAATTTATGGATACCAAAATTTTATAATGGTAATAAAGAATTACAATCGAATATACGTTTAAATTTTTTAACATATGCGAATGGTTTATCATGTAATAGATCAATAATATCTTCATCATTTCTTATTGAACGACCACTTACAGCTCAAGATTGTTGTAATTATTCAAATACAGAATCATGTCAAATAACAATATTTAATATGAATGGCAATAATATTGAACATGCTATTAATTCAACAACATCATTAAATCATTTTTTTACAATAGGATTTCAACAAAAATATATTCTTCTTGGTTTTATTTTATCTATATTCATATTAATATGTATTATAACATTATATATTTATCATAAAAAACGTCGATCATTTTTCAAAAAAAAATATTTATCTAATGGTGATATAAATAAAGGAATAAATCATTGTAATACAAAAGGTAAATAAAATAATAAACTTTTCATGAATTGTTTTGTATTTTTTTTTTTAAAATCAAATTTTATTTTATTTAGCTTTAAATTCTCATACAATATATAATCATCAAGATATTGATAATTCTCTTTCATATACTGATGAAGATGATTATGCATCAATACCATTAACAATATCTCAAACAGATTCAAATTCTAGTAATAATTTTCAATCAAATGTTCCACCACTTCCACCTCCACGACATATTATTTTACATCGTCCTATATCACATTCATCAACAATATCAACATCAATAACACTACAATCAATAAAAAATCGACATCCTTCATCATTAATAACAACACGTTCATGTTTACAAATAAAACTTGATGTTCTTGTAATTTATTCAATAAATGATAGTGAATATATTCATGAATATATTGGTAAAAAAATTGAATCTATGTATGGAAAACGTTTTAGTTTTTATTTTATACATCGTGATAGAATGTTAGGTGAACTTGATTGGTTAATTGAAAATTCATGTGTAACAATATTAATTTTACGTAAACCATATCATTTAGTACATGATTATATGAAAATTATATCAACATGTTCAACATTTAAATGTTTTATTATACTTATTAATAATGAAAAAAATCATCAAATAACATCAATTAAAGTACGAGAAAAAATAGCACGATTATATCAAACATCAGATATATATGAATGGAATTCAAATCCAAGTTCACTTATACATGAACAATTAGAATTATTTCTTGAGAAAAATTGTGGTTCAGCTACTTATGTTACTGATTAAAATCTCAAATTAAATCATTGATTCGTAGATGTATGTGCATAAAAGATTATTTTCATTTCTTTTTTTATAATTTTCGTTATTTATATTTTCCGGTGATATAGTTGTTGAGTTTGTTTTTTTGTATGACACTTTTTTTTTTGTTTTGTGTATTTGTATATGTATGACTTAGAAATATACTATGACAATGATCTACCGAATGTAAAATCATAGAAAACAGTTAGCGAGAGAGAGAGAGAGAGGTACTGCCCACCTTCCAAAAAAAACAAAATTTAAGTTGTTTCGTCGAAACTTTCTCTCGATCTTTTGGATATTTGCTGATCTTTGATTAGAACGCATTTAAATACACGTGACTATGCTGTCTGGTTTTCTGGTAAAAATGGGTTGATTAAGGGTTTTTTGTCGATAGAAAAACAATATCAAGTCTTGAAGATGTCGATTTCGAAAAACTAGAATAGCTACTAGAAAGAAAAAACAATTTAGAAGTTTTAAAAAAAGAGTAGCTAATAAAGACGATCTTTGTATTGCGCTATGGAAGAGTAGAAAATAGAGATTTTTGCAATTTCATCAAAAAGTACTCTAAGACCTTCTAATTTGGAGAATGATCAATAGTTTACAATTGAACTGTTAAGGTTCCAAATGGAATGTCACTGCAAGAATAGCTAAAAGAAAAGTAATCAATTTCAAATTTGTTCATTCAGATTTTTTCCAAATCATATAACGGTTTCTGCAGAGAAAACGACACATCTTGTTTGTTTCTCTTAAATGTATAAAAGTTGAGTATGTAGTTCTAATAATCTAGTGATAAATAATATTCGAAGAGTATAATATATCTATAAAGGAACAACTATGATTGAAATGTCGATCTTATAAACAAAAAAAAATGATAATCTCAAGACCATGAAAAAGTAGTGTTACTCAAGGCTTGTGATCGCTTGTCATGATTGCAAATTAAGGTGGGTTTATTTACTAGATGTCGAATGAATACCATCATTTCTATCTGCCAGTTCTCGACTTGCCGTATATATTTGATCATTTTGTCAGCTAAACATAACGTCAACAGAAAAAATTTTCATCACTAAAGAAAATTCTTTTGTTATCATCTTCCTATAACGTTTTTTCTAATTATCATTTGACTTTGGCAGGATCATTATGTGCTATAGATGAAGATAGAGGTTCTCTTTAACTGTTCATCTTAAAAAGCATCGTGATGTATTGAGTTGACGCCCAATTCGAGGTAAATTTACTGTCAATTTCGTCAATAATGATTTTTTTGACCTGCTATATTGCATTTTTGCACAAGTTTCTCTATTATTACAGGCGATTTTTACAATCGAATGTTTGCAATTTTAATATCTAGCGCCCACTAGCGTTGAGTTGTACATCGATCAAATTCATATATATATATATATAAATGCCCCTTCGTCTGTAATCATGATAAGCGATCACACGTTTTGAGCAACACTACTTTTTCATGGTCTTTGGATTTCATTTTTTTTATAAGATAGACACTTCAATCATAGCTCTTTCTGTATAGATATGTTGTACTCTTCGAGTGCTATCTATCATTACATATTATTAGAGCTACATGTTCAACTTTCATACATTTGAGAGAAGCAAACAAGATACGCCATTTCCTTTGCACAACCCCTTACAAGTCACACTAGCAACATTCGTGAGTTTTATAATCATTCTAATTCATTCCTAATTATAATCGTACTAATATTCTATCTATCATTCGTCGAAATAAATAAACACTGAAGGTTAAATATTGACCAGTTTCGCAGCACTATATTTTGAAACATTTCCATCAACAAAAAAACGTATTAACGAGCATTCAAACTTACACATATAAATCTATCGTTTACAATCTTGATCATACTGAACATTAAATTTCATAAATGACTTCATTCCTCAGTTGATTTTCTAGCATTATCATTCGAATAACTTATGCATATGTGTCATGTACAGAAACAAAAATATATGAGTGAAAGAATAATTTTCTTCTGTTTTCAGTGAAACTAAGAAAATCTGACAAGAGTTCATGATTATGATTCTTCATTCCTGATATGTAGTTAACGCCATGACAAAAAATTAGGTGTCTAAGGGTTTTTTTCAGATTATCATTCATATATATGTATATTAATAATAATACTATTGTGATCCTTACTAATTAACCCTTTCGAGTCGATGTGACCCACCGGTGGGTCACACTACATTTTAAAGTCAATGGGTGACCCAGAAGAAATGGCCGCACTTTGCATTTCATATTTTTATCTTTAAATACGTTTTATTAAAAACACAGCATATACCATAAGATGCAACGTGAAAAGCTCTACAATCCACATCGTAAAGCTTATTTCAATTGTGTACTTTTTATTTTCAAAACAAGTAAAATTCTGTACGATCAATTGTCGCAACCTCAAAAACTGGTCACACAAAGTTTTACTTTTTTTTGGAAACACAAAGTATACAATTGAAATGAGCTTTACTATGTAGATTGTAGAGCTTTTCATGTTGCATCCTGTGGTATATGTTGTATTGTAATAAAACGTATTTAAAGATTAAAATATGAGATGTGAAGTGTGGCCATTTCTTATGGGTCACCCGTTATTTTCTAGGAAAATCGAATCGATTCGAAAGGGTTAAATGCCTATTGATTCTGGCTATGGTTGCGTCTTTTTTTGTGTATCTATGATAAATGTATTCATCTCTCATTATAATCTTAGTATTTTTTAAAAGCAAGCATTGTGATAACTTGTTGATAAAAGATCAGATTTGTTCTATTATTATGGAAACAGACGATAATAAAACTATTGAGATGTGAGAGAGAAACGACGGCAAGTTGGAGAAGCTATTATAAAATTCTCGATCGTCATATAATTTTCTCTGAGATTTCATAGGGCATAACAACATTCAACATTTTTTCAGCATGGGAAACTACAGGATCTCATGAGATACAACAGAATTCAATATTTTTCTACTATTGGAAACTGTAGTATGCCATAAGATACAACAAAATTCAGCTCTTTTCTAATACGGCAAACTGTAGAATCCCATAAGAGGAGACAACAAAATCCAACATTTTTCTACTACAAAAAACTATGAGTTCTGACGTGAGAATTTATGGAATCCGATTCCATAAAATCCTATTGAAATCCCAGACAGCACATTTCTATAGAAATTCCTAGGAAATCATGGTTTCGTATAGAAATCGATGGGATTCCACCATAGGATTCAATTGTGATATTTTTCCATCTGAGTATAATTACGGCGCAATTTAAGCGTCATCGAATACATGGGTTTGATCTAAGAATTGAAATGTGAAGTGACACAAATATGGTCAAAGATTTACTCATGTGACACTCCTCGTTTATAAAAAAAAATGTCTGTGGATATTTACGTTAATCAAAATGCATGAACTTCCTAGAAAGTCAAATAATAGAAAACTTTTTTATTTTGTATATATTCATCAAAAAATTTCATGACTTTGACGAAGTTCAAAAAATTAAAATTACTTTCACTATATTTCTTTTGTCAGCTCTGCAACATCAAACTCACGACACTACTTTCGAATTGTTTTTCATAATGAAATAACATGATTTCTCTCGAACAGCTTCACCCTAACTTGTTAAATTAGGATAAAGATACATGGATAATTCCTTTGACTACGTGGTGAACTCTTGAATAGAGTATCACGACGATCGATTTCGCCTCTCATCAGTCGTTGAAAAAATGATGAAAATTAATTTTTGAGGCGTTCAAGCGATATAAACAGAACGAAAGTACTGCCTTTTCGTTCATTGGTTTTTTTAAAATTTCTTTCACTTAAAAAAATGATTATTTTCATACAATTTTTGAACATGTACACAGCATAACTTTAATGAGAAAAATAATCATTTGGTATGATTTATTCAATCCAAAAAAGACATCAATTACTTTTAAAGAACATTGATTAAAGTATCGATTTCGATTTTTTCCTGACTCTATAATTATTTCTCTGTGGATATTTTTTTTTTATTGTTCTGATGTAAGATTTATTATCTTTTGAATTCTTCAGTTGTAGACAATTGAATGAGAAAAATCTTTAGATAAAGATTAAATTCTGACAATATAATTTAACAGAAATATCTATAAAATATTGAGACTATTATGCTTTATAGAACATTCTACGATTTAGTAATAGTTATGTGACCATATTGAATTGCTTTTCTTCTTATTTGTTTATTCGTCGTCTTGTAACAATCGACGACCATTCTTAGATATTCAAAAGAGAACGACTACAATTTGAAAACAAGAAAAAGAGATCAATCTATCTCTATTTTCATCAGTATTGAAGGACAGTAGTGGAACGATAATCGCACATCTTTCGTGGTCTCATTCCTTCTCTCTTTTCTTTCGTCTGTTTCGTTCTCTTTTCTCTCTCCTATATAAGCACTTGCTCTACATAAGAATGGCACGATTTGTGATGTGAAGACACCCAATAAAGCGATTGCTCTCTTGGGCTAATACTTCCACTATCCTTTTCGTCACAAGTAGTAGTAGTACATCATCGTCATCGTTATTAATTATGACTCCAATAAAAAAAAACAACCACAAAACGCCTTTGCTCATAGTCTATTACTTCAAGTTCTGTAGTAAAAAGAAAACAAAATATTACTTTCATTTGTTTGCCTTACTAAGTTCTCTTGTATCATAGGAACTATGCAAGTCAACGACGTCTGGTTACAAAAACATTCATCAGTTCAATAAACTATAAAAAGGGTGGGATGTGGGTGCGTATGGGTGTGGGGTGTGGGTGGGTGTGTGGGTGTGCTGTTCGTATGTGTATCCACACACTCACACATCCACACCCACACATCCACATTTTTCTAATTACTATTTCAGAAAAACTAAATAATTCAAGTCTAACTTTGGTATGTATTTATATAACTTGGAGCTCGTAAATGTAAATTATTTATTTTCTTTACTTATATTCTTGCTTGATGTATTCTACGGAAGGAGAAAAAGTAGAAGTACAGAGGTTATTGTAACCCGCAACCTGAAAAATAAATGCATTACGAATAAAAATTTTTCGTATGGCTCGACTTGTTGGTATTCAAGGGAAAACCTTATATTAGAAGACATAATATTTTTTTCTTTTACTAGTCATTGATCTTTCTACTAATCCTAAAAAAATTTTATTCAAGAAAAAGCAGAGGGATTTATTGTGCCAATGATTTGTTTTGATTTTTATTGCTTCCCATTTACTTTTGAAGATATTGATGTATTGAAATGTTTTGAAATACTAAATGTAACTAAGGACTACTCTTTCTCTTATATTATGAAGTTTAACATTTATTTTTTTACTTATTTAGGCAATTCTCGAAATGAATGATAATTTGTCTGTCATCTGTGAGCCAGGTGATACACAAATCGTTGATCGCAGCTTCCGCAACGTTGCAGGTGTATTCGAACAATTAGGATTTGCTCTTAAAATGCCGGGATTTCTTAAAACAGGTGCTAAGCAACTTGATTCTGATCAAGCAAATGATACGAGAATGATCACCAAAACAAAATGGGTAATTGAATCCTTTCATTCACAATTTAGAACATGGAGATTTTTTTCCGAGCGAATCAGTCAAGATTTTCTTCTTGATATCGATATACTCGTTAGAACTTTAGCAGCAAACTTAAATAAATATCGACCTCGTCTTTTTTATGGAAAATCAGCTGGTGATTATGCTTTAGCAAATAAAATGTTATTGATGAAAAACAAAACAAGTCACCTCCAACAGTTAATATCTAATGGTGATTTATCCTTAAGAAACAATTGGAAAAACATACTTCATATTGATAATAATATTGATTTTCAATATTTAACACTTGATTTTCTTCGAGAATATACATGTGGAATTTACCAGATAAAACAAAGTTCGGCTTATGCAAAAGCACATTTATACGATCATGATGGAAAATTTGAATTTCAGGTTTCATCTTCTGAATGACCCCATTCTTCGTTGTCGATTACATAGTAAGCATTCAAGTACAACTTTATATTTGTTATTGAT